>JAQNCA010000015.1:11756922-11803694 GCA_029783725.1 Acanthurus tractus
TAAAAACAACTCCTTCATCAACACCTCATCACTCCGTCTTTCTGTCCCTCCCTGTCACCCTGTGGCGACACGCTTGGCTTTAGCCTGCCCACTTGGTGCCAGGTCAGATCAGTTATACCTGCCTGATTCAGTGAACTCTCAACCAGGACTGTTCTGCTCAGAGCTGCATGAAGCATAACCCTCTGTCTCTCACTGATACACTCAACCTTCCAAATACTGAGTGTGAATGTGTGCACCAGTGTGTGTTTGAGAGTGAGCACAAAGAATAGCAAGTTAAAATTGGCAGAGGGAGAAAGACAGAGAGAGAGAGAGAGAGCAGACATGTATGTGTGAATATTACACAAGGGATAGCAAAACAAAACAAAAGCATTATAAATGTGTGGGTTGTTATATTCATTTTGTGTGGCCCGAAGCATGGCCGATAGCTACAATGTGGCAGGCTTAAATGGCTCCCATTATAAATGGGATGGATGTGGATAAGGGCTCAATCCATCTGTGAAAATGCAGGGCAAAATTGCACCGCATCTTTTTAATAAATTTGCAACAACAATTTAAATGGAATTAGCACCTTATTTACAAAGTGCACAACTCATTACACAATCAACGACTGGAACTACCCTCCAGTCACATACTTTAAGGGGATTTCAAAAGGGCAGCAGGTTCAGAGGAGAAATCAAATTGGAATGATTCTGTGGTGAGAATTATTTATTTGTGAAGCAAAGATTGCAATGCAATTACTTTCCACATTAAGTTCATCTAAAAATCAAATTAGTAAAGAATAAGACTTGTAAAAAATTATTTTGCTTCTTTTTAAAAAAAAAAAACAAAACAAAAAAAAACAAGCCAAAGCGTCAAGTAGTGAAGCGTCACAGTGGGGACAACTGATTCAGTCAGGCAACTAATCCAAAGGCACAAGTCGAACAGGTGGAGACTGTAGATGGTGCAGAAACAGTCAACAGTTCACCTGAATCTCAAGACATCTGCACCATTAAGCACAATGAATGAGTCTGAATGGTGTTTTTTGTTTTTTTAACAAATAAACACAACACATATGTTAAGTATGTGAAATATCTTCTACTGCAGCTTAGTCTCACTACATGCACCAAAATTGGAGCCATGATCTTTCCCCAAACCTAACCAAACCTAGTCATTTTAGTGCTTAAATCAAACCAAACTGTGTCTATTAAAAAACAGAAATTATCAATTATAATTGTTTTCTTGACAATAAAGGTCACCTGTCTAAGACAAAGACCCACAAAGGTCATCAGAGGTCTTGTACGTCCAAACTCATAAGGTACTGATAACCTTAACTGATTCACAAAAGGCTTAAAGTGAAGGACATAACATGTAAAAGCGTCTTGGTGAAAAGTTGTGAGCTATTTATGTGCTATCGGATGAGATCAGGTTGCTAATTTTGAAGAACATAATTAATTCACACCTGAGATGATGAGGCTTCAGCTATGCAGAACCATATATAATTCTTATATTTGGTAAATATATGCAGGAATACATATTGGTGGTGCTTACAGCTATCAAAGAAAGTTTAGTTTTGTTTTACATAGAGGTCTGCACTCTTTACTGTATTTTTGTGTTTACAGCAGCCTAAAAGAACTTATGTGTGTGTGTGTATGTGTATGTGTGTTATCATTGAAATTGCAGTGGAGGATAAAATAAAATTAGATTTTCTTTTATAAAACACCTTTATTTTTGAACCTTTGTTTTAGAGATGAAATTACTATGTAAATTCGCCCTAACAGAAAAGTAAATTCATCCAACGAAACTTGTCTAGCCACACTCTCCTCTTTAAATTAGTGCCCCTAGCGTATTCTTTTTATTAAATTAACACCACTTAATTTCTTTCTTAAATTAGAGCTCACACTAATCCATTTTTTTAGAAAACTCCATTTATAAAATACTTAGCATGTTTACAAACCTTGCTTTCATAGAATACCAGATGCTGCATTCATTAACTAAGTGTTTGCACTTCACAGCAGCAGAGTTTCAGCACAAAGTATCAAGCAGTCAGCTTTTACTTATCACATGACACAAGAGTCCTGAGAGGTGAAGTAAAAGATGATGCATGACGGTTTGATTTATCATGGACCAAAATCTTTTCTTACAAAAATTGTAATCAGTCATACCAGTACAGCCACAAGTTTAATAATCAGTGGGAAACTATCCAGACCACGGCATCCCAGCCCTCCCACATCGTGTGATCTTCCATACTCTGAAAACTCCTCCCTGCCCTGAGAGATCTTAGTAAGTAATTATTGCTCTATCATACTAATATGGCGGAACAGAAAGAAGACTGTGGTGGCCAATTGTATTTTCTTCCAGTGAAGTGAAAATGTTATACAGTGCTCATAACAACAGAGGATTATTAATTAATTCCCATAGTTCCTCTGGTGGGAATGGCTTTCATTTCAGAGGTCATTAAAACACCATCACACACAGACCATAGTGGGATTGCGGGATTTGGCTTATTGGTTAGTGGGTATATCCGTATTGAAGGAGCTCAAACCCGAACACAAATGCAAGGGTTCTCTCCTCAAGAACACCAAACATCATTAGAAAAGTCCAATGCTGAGCTTATTCTGAAGACCAAAAGAATGGCGACAGCATATAGTGTACAGGGTTTTTCCATCATTCAGTATAACTGTGTGGATTTCTAAGAAGGTTGTTTCATGGATGGGATGCGCATCTTGAGAAACCGAATAACTCCAGTGTTAATGTAGTCAGTAGAGTGTCAGGAAAGAATCAGTATATTAAGATTCTCTGACACAAAAATTGCACAACTTTTTTAAACATTATTCATTTCCCCACCTTAACGAGGTACATTTAAATTTAATGTGGCTGTTGTAGAAAAATAAATAAGATGACCTGTAATTAGATTATTGGAAGAATGACATATAGCTACAGTAAAGCCAATATGCAGTTTACAGTATTTGGGAAATTAACAGTCTGCAGTGGCTGTTAATCTGGGAGAGTGACAGGGTTGAGGAATTCTCAGCCGTCACTCCCTGCCTGCTGTAATGAAGTTGATAAGGATAGTCCATCATGTCCAGAAAGTAAAATAGATAATCTATAACTGCACATACCTCAATTACACGACTGGATTCCAATACAGAACATGTCTTAAACGAGTGAATTCATTTGGGCATCAGAACACCGATGAATATCTGAAGTGTTGTTAGAAACACAGCTGCACATTATATGATGTGAGGGCTGTTAGCAATGTAAATGTTATGATACGATTGAGAAACATCTCTTCACTTTGAGCTGTGCATTTAAATCCACATCTACCCTCAGAGGACATTTAAAATTAATTAGTTGGAGTTTTCCGGTGTACTGGTTTCTGTTTGCACACACGCACACAGATGACACACATGCCATGCGGAGGAAAGAACTTACAGGCACACACAAACACACGATTCACCTTACCCGTATCTCTGCAATGAGAAATTGTAGCATGAGATCCCATGTGTGAAATTGTCTCTGGTAGCTCATAAATAGGGAAGAACTACACCGATCAAGTTTAACACAACACAAATATGTTTGTGCTCACCTGTGTGTATGTGTGTAAACCTGCACAAAAGGTCTGATGCATATTTGTAAAGTATATCTCATTGCTCTTCAGTGTCCAACCGTATTTAACCCTTTGGTTTTTTTTATTCGTACATGTACATATGCAGCTGATTTTCAGATATCATAAGTCCACTATAGTTTTAAAAGTAACATTTTAGATATTATAGAGACAGAAAACTAAAAATGATCCTTTACAAAAAACTTTCACAGTTTGTGTGCATTTCCCTCTCTGTGAAAACCTGCACAGTGGGTCAATATAAAAGCAATCAGGGAATCACTGGATGCTGGTGAGGTCTAGGAAGGCCTCAGTCATTTCCTCTATAGTAGTCAGGGAGAAATCGTGAGCCTCTCTCTGCCCTCCTGCGTGCTCATAAAGATGATTTGCTGCCAATCTGGCAACTGAAGCCCATAATATCACTCCCTTCACTGCCCTCCACCCCTTTGTCAGCCCTAAACTCTGCCATGCTGAGAAACAATATGTTCTGACTGACAGTAAAAGACGAATACAGAGGGGATGAGAGGGATAGGGTGAAGGAAGGTAACGAAAGATGAAAAAAAGGAAAAAAAAAACATAAACAAAAACAACTTGTGTGGAATTAGCCAATACAGCCAGTTTGTATTACAGCGGGAGACTGCTGAGAACAGGCCTGAGGGAAGCACAGATAGCAAAAACAAATACATGGACATACATGAAATAGATTTGACCTGGGGCTTGAAAACAATGCAAGGAATCATAATCCAGTTTTTGCTGAATTTGGATTCTGAGTCCTTACATTTTTCAAAACTGAATCTGGTAATAATGAGGCTTCAACATTTAGAAAACAGACAAAAACTCGAGTCTTAGTCGAATGCTCGCAAACATCATATGTACCTTTAACTGAAAATGCGGCATAGAGATGAAACAATGGTTATGTGTCTGAAACAAGGAAGTGTCCTCTCACTCTGAGACAGCATATCTCCAATGAACAACAAATCCCCTCAACAGTTTTTGAGCTGGTCACAATGAACCTTGAACTTGTATGTAGCTTTCTTGTGTATCTATTGGCTAAACCTGCAATAATAAATACCTGTAAACTGCTGATATGGGTGAAGAAGCAGCAGTGTTAGTGATTTAGGTAACCACTCTAAAAGTAAGCTGCTGGTTTGAGTATTTTTTTATCTTGGACTTGGGGCTGACAGTAGGGAGAACAAAGATGGCTTTGAGCGCTGTAAAAGTGTGATAGTTTATGTAATACTATAATCAATCAAAAAGTCCAAGTTTCACCTGGTTTGCTGCACTCAAACCAGAGACTAAAAGAGAGAGGAAAGGAGGAGGAAAGGCAAGCAGAGAGTGAGTCAAAGAGAGAAAACCACCATAGTACAAAATGGAGAGGCAGAGACATGGAAAAAGAAAGGCAAAGATGGGGAGATGGTGACGGTATGAAAAAGGAGAGGAATTAATATTGTGGCAATATCAAAGTAAAGGACATGAAGCCTAACATCTATGAACTCATAATTAAACGCTGTGGATGATCTGAGTTCAGTCTGAGTCCATTAAACAAGCAGCAGACTGTGCTGCTTATGCACAGCAGAGAGATGAATATGGCCAACGCTGCACAATCAAAAACACACATCCAAGCACACACACAGATTTTGATGGTGGGTGATGCACGTGTGTACACACTAATGTACTTACGTATAGAATATGCATGCACACACACATAATGCACACTCATGCAAAGGGAAGTCCAGCAGTAATTAGAGGTGAACTCTATTTGCTAACGACCTTCAGCTCCAAGACCCACGGCAGGCTGACAAATTAGGGTTCTCTCTCCCAGCCACTCAGGGGCTCCATCAGGTTAATGGGAATCAGGGGGCTGAGAGTGTGTGTGTGTGTGTGCGTGTGAGACAATGCATTTCCTTGTGTGCGTCTGTGTACATCTATACTGCCGGGCTAATGGAAATCCAAGCTGTGCTAAGCCCCTGCAGTGGCTGGGGTTCTCTACCAGGGATTTAGCATTGTTCTCTGTGTCAGTAATACCTGGCAGCGTTAACAGGAATTAGCATTGCTCCTGGCCAAGCAATACAAAACTAGGCTTATGGCGGTTAGCTTTGTTTGTGCTGTGGCAATAAAGCGCTAACTGTGTTTGCTTATCATGTATTATCTGATGTTTCTGGAGCAAGGGATGTTAACAATATCCGCTGTGCTCAGATGAGATTATTACCTCTGCTGCTAATGGAGGGGATTAAGAATTGGCTAAATTTGTTTCTTAGACACTGCGGAATCGAGGCAGTATGGGAAGTCTCTGAGTGTTTTCACATTCATGCTCCTCTCTTCGTTATTTTTTCTCGAGCTTTTCCTCCTTCGCTCTCATACATTCGATTCTCTTATCATTCTCTCTCCATATCTGTGTTTCTATCTTTTCTCCACCCTGCCGCCCCCTGACTTTTCTCACACTTTTTCACCCACACTGTCATCCCGCCTGCCATCAATGGCCATCTTGTTCCTCTCCATGTCTACCTTTCTTCGTTGCCCATCTTAGGGTAATTATTTTCGGGAGCAGGAGAGGGTGGAAATGGATTGGTTCTAAAGGCTGCTGAAGAGGAAGGGAAAATGAGAAATGCTCAGAGGAGGAGAAGGAAAGTGCGAGGGATGGAGAAGGCTGATAGAGTGTTGGAGGAAAAGGAGGGTGGCCATTAACGGAGGACAACAGCATTGAAAGATAAAGCCGAAAAAAGTCAAATAGCAAGACATTAACAAAATAGTGCATGTAGAAGGAGGAGAGGAGAAATCTGCAATAAATTATTCTAAAAGAGTAAGATAAATAACCCAGGGAGATGAGAATGGAAAAATGAGATGTCCCAAATCCATTGTTGATTCCAGTAACGTCAGATTAAAAATTCATTTAAAGACACGTTCACACTCAAAATTTCAGCTGCATCTTTAGGTTTAAAAATGTTTCAGCAAAAGAGATTTCAGGTATATTTTGGATAGAAAACACAGGAAAATTGCATTGTGTGAGCACAGGGTTGTAACCATCCCGATGAAGCAAACACAGCTTGAATCATTTTCCACATGACAGGAGGACACAGTAGAAGGTGTTGTTTACCTTGATGACATGTGTGAGGTTTAATATTCATCCAAGCTGCGGTAAAACACCTGTCATCTGCACCTCTTCATCTAACAGCCCACCATGACTGCTTATTCTTCCACCAGTCTTCCTTTAAGATATTCAAAACTGATCTGTCAAGGATAAGAGCTCTAAAAAGAAGCCTGTATCCAGGTACAGATCGCTTTTTTCAAACCTGTAATGGGTTGGTCTCTCATCTCAGTGACTGACTCAAATTACCTGCAGCTTCCTCACAATAAAAGCCTCCCAGTGGTTTACAAGCGGGAAGCTTTTGCAGCAATAAGAACCACCAGCTGAAAATATTTGGATTCAAATCTTACATCAGGAGACTTTTTTTATAAAGCCAATAGGCCAACAAAGAAGATTTTATTGTAAATCTTTGAGCCTGCTTTAATTTTACTTTATAAAATTAAAATTTTAAAACCATACAAATTTTTCTTTTAAACAAGAGCAACAAAAATAGCAAAAAAAAAAAAAAAAAAAAAAATTGAGAATTATGTTCCTTTTAGTGACCTTTTTGGCCAGACTTGTTGAGCTGAACAGTTTACAGTGATCGCACAGCTCAACTGAGCGAGGAGATGGTCATAGATTGGCCCAGTTCCCTGGCAGGACCACTATATTGCAGGTCATTGCAGTTATCCCCTGCCGTGAAGTCGCAGTGGGATTGCATGCATGCTGGACCATATCAAGGCACAGCATGGAGTCACTAAAGTCTGTGCCAGCCCTAAGGAAAAGGACATATGGTGAGGCAGCAACATGTAGAGCTTACTGGGGAAAAACAAATGCAGCGAGACACACAGCAGAAACACACACCTAGACAAGCGTTCTGAGCATTAGAGAGGAATGCAGAGGAAACAAATTATGTCTGAGACCACTTCTAACTGAAAACTGAAATCAATGACAGTAAACGAGAGACACTTGGAACTTATAAAAGAAAAGCTTAAACACTGACAATGCAGAGACGTCATCCTTTGATCTTTGAAGACTAATGATAAACTCTCACATTGTTATCTCCCAACTTTTCGGTTATTAAAAATGATTAATTCCAAAAAAAAAAAAAACTCGGAGAGGGAACAAATGTGAAGAGCGGCTTGTCTCACTGCTCGCTGTGCTCATTAGCAGAGCAACAGTGCAATCTGCAAAACACACATCATAAAACGGAACAAGGAGCTTGAGTTTGAGGCTTTGAAAAACGCTGTTACGTTGTTAAAAGGAAGAAAATTACAGTTAGTCACGGCAGTTTTTTTTATGATAAAAGACAGTTAGTTCTGAACAATATTATATTTTCTTTTCTTATGTAAAGAAATAAAGCTGTTCTGATGGTGAAGTGTAATTACTACTGTGTTGCTAAGATGTCATTCTCTAGTCAAGACACAGTGAATTTTTTTAATTAGCAGCATGACATATCATTAGTTTGCAATATTGTCCTGAGATATTTTGCCTTTCATGTGAAATTAGTCCCACCAGGCAAGAAACAGCAATCTCTCTCTGGCATTTTCCACATGGAAAAGGCATGAAATGAAAGCCTTTGTGATGCTATTAGAAGTCTGGAGTTAATGGTCTCAACACTCAGTAGCAAAAAGTCGTTTATTTTAACTGAACCATGCTCTGAACCAATTTTCATTGTGGATGCACAAATGTAATAAATGTCTCTTTGTGGATGAACTTAATGCCTTTTCAGTCTATAAATGTATGCTGCATAGAATCCCAAGAATATTTTAATTTGTTTTGGAGTACAATGAACTGCCACATACGATTTGATTTTCCATAATAACGCCTATTTTATTGCTTGAGTGAAATAAAAAATGGTACTTGTCAAAGACAAAAAGTAAACATATTAACTGCTTAGTAATCTCACCAATATGTCCCACTTTGAATGCAACCGAGCATCCATAAAAACTGACACTTTGTGTGTGGTTTGTTTGTTTATCAGGAGCCTGGGGAATCCCTTATTACATCCCACAGAAATGTTAATACACAGGCAGGCAATATACAATAGACAAGAAGCTTTAAGACACACTGACAAAAACTAACTTGTGTTAATGACTGTGGATGCACATGCACCTGCCCCTCCTCTCCTCTTCCTCTCCTATTTGGAAAACTTGCACAAGCTAGAAAACCAGATTAAAAAAAAAACTGTTAACAGGTTTAAAAATAATTAATTCCCTTCGGGGTCTTTCTCAGCTTTGTAAATTGACAACGTGTGAGTGTGCACATGTACACTTGTATGCATGTGTAACTGACACACTTCTTCCTGTGTGTCTATCACAGAGTCATCTTTGTCTTCACTCGATAAGCTTTGAATTGCTCAGTGTGTACAGGCGTGCATGTGCGTGATTGATGGAGCTGCAGTGGTACTGCAGAGATAGAGAGAAACAGAGAGAGAGAGGGAGAGACCAGTTCACAGTAGCAGTAAATGCTGAGTAGTGGGCATTGAGGAAAGAAGACAGAGGGTACTGAGGAGAGCTGCAGAGAACAGAGGAGAAGTGAGGAAGAGGAGATGGTGAGCAGAAAACTACAGGCCACCTGTACATTAAAAACTCTAGAAAACAAGATGGATGGATCCTAACAACTCATCTGTGGGCTCATAAAAAAGTAACAAGAACAGCTAATTTGGTGATGCATCAAATAAGGCACATAGCAAGAACAGCAGTCTTACAGTAGCTCAGCTTCACGTGAAAGTGATAAAACACACAACACATCTGTGATCTTACTGCCTCGCCTAAACCTCTACAGATTTCCAAGGATCCTTTTTCAAACTCTCTCAAAAAGTGATTAATATTACCTGTCACAAATCAAGTGGAGGCAACAAGACTGGGTGAACAGGTAACCATTTTTCAATAGTCAAATATTATTGGCTATTTCAGCTCTGCTAAGCAAAGAAATAATTAACCTGCAAGACAGAGTCACTTAAGTCTGATGAAGAGCAGTTGCGCTCGAAACATCAACATCTTGGTTCAGAAATTAGTGGACATGCAAGCCTTACAAGCTGTTTATTTGTTCTGTTCATTTCTTTAATTAATGACTCTTTCCCTTTCAGCTCAGCGTCTGCCCTTTTCAATTAGGAAATGGGTACACACTTCTGTTCAACATGATCCTATTTCAATTTCTAACTGATTCTACCTATGAAACGGATAAGGTGAAATTAAACTAATAACAAAGCGACCAAAAGCCTCAAGGAAACTGCAGCAAAATGGAGTTCAATTTGATGCAACAAATGTCAGCATTTCATAGAAAAAGTAGCCTGTTTGTGCCACAATGCTACATACTGGTTGATGGCTAACTCCTACTGCCTTTTGTATAATGTGATACTTTAAAGCTGATAACCTTAATCATCTGGCTCATAAGTTGGAGAATATTTTGGTATTTTCAGAAAGTATTCTGTACATCTTCCAGTTCACAGATCCACAGGGGGCAAAACAAAAGACAGATAAAGTCTGGGAAAGTATATACATTGCTGCCCCTGATTTTTTTGCCCTTCTTTCTGAATCATCTTTTTTGGTATTCTTGTCCCTCACCCTATCCAATCCACAGTCCATGTGCTCACAACTAAAGATTTACTATTCACAACATGGTGTAGCAGTAACACTGAGATATGAAGGAGAGAGGAAAAAGAAGAGAACATGTCTAAGCAATGAGAAAAGGGAGTGACAAAGGTACAGTACAAAATGTAGACTCTAGAGAGACTTTGGGAACTCACAGTTCTGAGGTACATTGTATATACCCACGGTGCTTGATAGAGAGCTGAGGTAAAGATTTAACATTGAGTTTCCTCTCATTCAGCCCTGGAATGGTTCATAACACTAAATTTCTTCTTCTTTTTTTACCCTCCACCTCTTCATTGTCTAATCAAAGTGGACACTGTATACTCAAGCAGGGCAAGAGCATTTTTAGCATTAGCATTGCATGTAGAAATAGTGGAGAAGTCTGTACACACCACATTTTTAACACAATTCTTGACAGCTGGTTGTTTTTTTCTGTCTCTTTAATTTGATTTTCTTAATCTGCATACCTTCCTTGGCATTGCTGTATAATGATAAGCATCCTATTATAAATCCTGACACGCCTGCATGTTGGAAATGGGCATGTCAGCTTTTTTTTGAATACCATATCAATGAGTTATCTCCTTTGGAATGTCGTTCACTCTGTCAGTCGTGGTAGTTCCTGTACATGTTTGTGAGTGAATGAATGCATGTAGAGTGTGTGCATGTAGTATGTGCTGGAATATGTGGATCACATCTCTGTCATAAACATCCATCATGGGAATATAGCTTGTGGTGAGAGTTCTGAGACGATAATTCTCCTCCGTACAGAGGACGTTCTGAACGTGCGCTGTTTTCATATAGGGATAGGCAAGACCTCTACACACATTCATGTGCTGTGCAATATATGGCACAATGTATGCCATCTATCTGAAACTCTATATAAAGCAGTCCTTGGAAAGATTTCAATGGCGAGAGCTGATCACTTTTTTCTAAAAAGAGCACTATATGTTGAGCACCTCAGCTGCTCTGACTACAAGTAAGTTTAGAAATTACAATTTACAAGGCATCATGATATAAAAGAGGAGAGCACCGAGTCAAAATCAATTTATCAGACATCCAGCTGTGAAGAGCAGGGTTGTAATGAAAGAGAAAATAGTCCACTGAGTGAAGTAGAAACGGCATTATGTTCTTTTGCTGTTTGGCAGAGAGAAAAACAATCGATGGCAATCTAAAAGGTGACATCAGAACTCCTTTCACTTCTAATCAACTAAACATGATAACATGGATCCAGCCGGTGTTGGCTGAATAGTTTCCCTGCTCAGGGAGTTCGTTTAATAAGAGACCTAATTACTGGAGACAAAGAGGAGCTGATATGTCTAAAGCAGAGATAAACAAAATTAATTATACAGTGGTCATTTTAAAGTTTAAGCCTAAATAGAAATCATCTTATGAACAGAAAAAAAGCCATAATTTATTTTAACCTTGTTAGGATGTTAACAAAGAAAAAGAGAAGTCTTGGGAAAAATCAAACAGAGCATTCAACAGAATCTCCTTCTCTGGCTGGCTGGCTGGCTGGCTGGCTGGCTGGCTGGCTGGCTGGCTGGCTGGCTGGCTGCCCCCCTCCCCCAAGGTAAACAAAGTCAAATATTGAAAGAATGAGACCCAGATATAGTTCCTGAGGGGGAGGTGGAACAAAGAAGGGATGAAAGGTGACAAAACACTGCACTTTTAACAAGAGAGAAGACAGAAAGATGACTGAGGCCAAAAAGGAAGCAACTCCTTGCTAACACTACAACAACAAGAGTTTTTTGTTCAGTATTTCTTGTGCCTAGGGGTCAGAAATTACTTAATCCAGTTTTAATGAGCTGAAAAACAATGTTATGAAATACTATATTTTTAACGGATTTAAGAAGGCTAGGAGTTAACAGTTATGCTAAGGGCTGTTTGAAGCTGTTTTTACACAATGATTTGAGCCCTAATGCCGAACTCACCAACAGACTCACAGTAACAAGGCCAACGTGCTGATGTTTGACAGATATAATTGCTGTGTATGCCATGTATTAGTTTTACTTCCACCTACACTTTTTCGGACACTAATTTTTGGTGGTTTTCTTCCTGCTTTTAAATGTGTTCCTGTTATGTTTAAAATAAATAAATTCAATTCAACTCAATGTCCTCAGTCTTCATATATCAAGTAGCAACATCTGATCAAACTGCAAACATACTGTATCTGTTAATTACGTCCACTCTAATATTGTCCGCTGCCTCAGCTGCAACCTCTACTCAAAAATTCTCCATATTTTTTTTCTGATTTAACCAATATTTTGTTCATGTGTATTTATTATTCTAGTATTATGATCAGCTCCATTGCACAAACCTCATGGCTGCTCAGATTCAGTGAGAACTCCCTCAAATACTTTAAATCATGAAACTATTTGCTATAAATGGTTATGTAGTTTGTGTTTAGTGTTTTTGGCTAATTTATTTCCCTTACCACTCATCCACTGGGGAACATGAATCTTTTTGGCAATGTATTTTTTTTTTTTTTGAGATGTTTCAGTCTCATTCAAAGTGGTGGACCACTCTTTGTTTTTGGGTTTTTTTTTTTCTTTTTTCACTTGCAATTATTTAGTCACTGGGAGGAATTTTATAACTTGACAGATGGCACAGTGTTAAAGCACTGTGCAAATGACTGCTCTGGAATTCATCCCTTTGAGATGCAGGAGGAGGGGAATGTAAGATTGGAGACAACAGCTGCAGCTTTGACTAAGTCTCCACGGCTGGAAAAACAACTCCTGTGATAGAGGGAGTGTTTTCGACGCAGAAACCCTCAAATTCTATTCACCATCAGGGACAAAAGTCATATGTCAAATTAGAAAAAGTATAATGCAGAACACAAAGACAGCAAGCTGAGATTTTGATGTCTTTGTATTTCCCATGAGACCCTTTGTCACACAAATTAAGTACTTTTACGGAGAAAACTGTCAGAATCTGCTAAAAAACGCCACACTCTTAATGAACTTGTATATTCTTTGGGATTTGGGACACAGGTGCCTGTTGTGAGTAATGAGGATGTTGGCATATGTGCAAACATATTTATTTGCATGTGTGAAGTTTGGAACCCTTCATTACGCAAACACTAGGAGAATATATTCGTAAGCTGAATATTTAGTGCAGTCCATCAATATTCAGCGTGAACCTACGAGCATCAGGAGGAATCCAGATGGTCTTTCCTAAGTTCTAATTAAAAAGTATATAGTAGCTACATTTGAAGGATAAAAAAGTTATTTTGAAATGTAGAAGGATCGTAATTTTTTTCTTCCATAAATCTGCTTAATAAATGTTTGATGCCATCTGATCATCTAGGTTTTGATACTGAGGTCTGTTTTGCACACAGAGAATTATGCAAAAATCTATTTATGTAAACTTGGGTGAACTTGGGTCTCAAAACTTGTGCTGCTTAAATGGCAATGTTATTTCATGAGCAAGATGATTTCAGAAGACAGGACCTTTGGTATTAACAAAAATTACAATATCCTCAATAATACCTTGATTGACGGATCTAATTTAGTATAGATGGTATTTAAAATTGTGTTTGATTTTAAATAACACTTAGAAATTGACATATTTTAAGAAAAGGTACTTGCTTTAATTAATTGATCATTTAATTTAAAAGCACCATAGAGTCTCTTGCCTGCATAGAATAACAAACTGAGGTGGAGTGTTGTGTTTACGTTGTATTTACAGCAGTGGAGAGCAGCCTCTCCACAGCACTGCTATCTCCTCAAAAAGCCATCCCTGTACACGATAAGGGGCGAGCACAGGGTTTAAAGGTAAAACAGGGACCCCCAGGTTAATATCTTTAACACAGAGTTGTTCTAAGTTGTTTTATGCCGCAGTTTGTTGGTCAGTTGGTTTCATTTGTTACAGCTGATTTGTGAAATGCTTCATTAATGCTCATCTCCTTATTATTTCCCTCACAGTTCAGTTCTGCTTTTACATTCCATCAACATCACTTTCTAAAGCAACATTTTAATAAAAGACATTTACAAATCGATGCAGAATCTTCAGGGGTCCCCCCCCCACGCTTTGTGTTGATATTTAATTGACATGGCCTTAGTCAAACTTTTAAGTAATAAGAAAAAGTCCATAAGGTAATGTAAATGTGTTGCTTGCCAATGCAGCTCCATAACTGTAAAGCTTAAATTGCAAGTGGAGGTGACTGATTCATGATGAAGTAAAAGCTGGAAACCTTTTTTTTTTATTTTTTAAAGCCAGAACTCTCTGTGGGTAGTGAAGCAATTGCTGAGTCACTGGTATTGATCAACAAACCTACCAAGCCCCTGCAGATATATGATACCTTATTATCTTATTATGCCTCATCTTGAGCTAGGGTTGGAAAAAAAAAAAGAAAAAAGAAAAGTTGATATGAGTAAAAGGTTTTGAGAGTGCAAGGACCTTTGCAGTGAACCTGCTGAACTCGAGCCGGTCAGGTGCATTTTCAAGGCAGGGTGCAAACCACAAACTACTGAATACCTGCAACCTTGCATATCTGTGTCCATGAGATTTCAATTTCCCTCTTTTGCAAGTAGAAAATTTAGTCATCACAAATGTGATTCATCCTTTTGGAAATTAGATTATCAGATTTCAAGATACATTGCCAAAGATGAAAGCATGTATAAGGTTGCTGTCATGGCTGGTGGCGCTTGACAAACATTTTGGAAGCACCCTTAAAGAAATATGAATTGTTGTATACATTTTTAGGATTTTAAGCGGTTAACATGGTCCTTATGTGTACAACACTCAGTTAAACCTGTTTTTTTTTGGCCATTTAAAAAGCCTCCCTGCTGGCACAGTTCAATGGTAAAAGCTATTTGTTCTGATTTACCACGATGATTAAATGTATTTATGGGCCACACTACATGTGTCCCATGACAATTGTACAAGGGCATTTTGGCTTATGGGCTGGAGCCTATTTCTACCACACATTACAGCACCCTCATCACATTCATGATGTGTGAAATCTTTTGAACCTGAAAAAGCTACATTTTCTGCAGGAACATATCCACAGTGTGCCAGTTTCCACAGTGAAGCATAAGATTGACTTCAACTTCACTCAGCGTCAAAGCTCAACACCTCCCAGTGTCAGCGGCCACTGTCACGCCAAGTCCTTGCCAACCTGTTGTCGCATAACTATTGCAATGTCATATGGGATATCCATTGCTCATTTTGATTTCAGTGCATTAGGCAGATGGGTTGGTCTATTTAGAGAGCGCAGGGCTGGTTGTAGCCTATAGAGCACCCAATTCTCCCACGCTTTCTGTTTAACTGACGCTGGAGCAGATTGTTTATGACAGCTTTCCGGCTGCAAACACCAGACTGTGTGCTGCAGGACAGCTTCCATTACTGCAGCACACATCAGTATAAGCACATAAACACACACACACACACACACAAACGCACACAGCAACACATAAACAGGCTCACAAATAAAAAAAAATAATAATAACATAAATTCTGAGATCAAAGCAAATGTTCATACACATTTTCACCCACACAAGTTCACATGTTCATATATTGTAGAAAAGAATACAAATACCTTATCACTCTAACACATTCTTTCTGATGTAGCAATCAGAGACATCCTTCTTTCTACATGAAGCATCACTGCCGGTTCTGCCCCAGAGAGGAATGGATAGGACAATTTCAAAATTCTCTCCTCTGCTCTTTATACTGCTGTCAAAAACAGGTTTAGTAGCAAGGATGTGAAATTTGTGACAGTTCGTCTCCTCTGCTGTACTTTTCAGTGATAAAAAAGCAAAGACCTGAGAGCAGGTTTGTAAAAAGGTGGGTGTTAAAAAAGAATCCTGTGTAGCTGCACACAAAGTGTGAACGTGTGAAAGTGCGCGGTGCATGGTTTTGGTAAGTCAGAAATGCTGAACCTCCCCGCCGACCCTCACTTTCTGTAACCACACTACTGGAGGCTACCAAAATTCCTTGACCCCTTATTTGTCTGCGCTACACATCAAGGTAGCTGCAATTTGACAGGTCTCAGGTTGAGAGAATTTCACTTTCAAACAGGAGAAAGGAGGAAAAATAGAGAAAATGGACAATAGGAAGTGAGGAAAGTCAGGTTTATTCACCCCTGCACTAAGCACACCTACAGCGCTCTTTGCTTCTCTCCAGCCCTCTGTCTCTATTTTTTCTGCTTTATTTCCCTCCCTGCTTCCATTCTTTTCCTCTTTTCCCTCGATGTCTCAGTCTTTGTAATTCTCACTGCTTTTCTCTTGTTGTGTCAGTGTGACAGAAGAAGATGCAAGGCTGTTCCCGTCGGCAGTGTGCATAAAACAGTTCACTGTGTGCTCGCAGGTACAGAGTACAGAGAGTGTGCCGGCTGCAAGGAAATCACTTTCCTTTGCATGTGTGTGTTTGCTAGTGTAAGGTGTGTATTTATGTGCATTTGCTTGAGCATATGAGTGTGAGAGTCCTTGTGCACAGTGAGGTAAGAACTCCCTATACAGCATTTCACAGTGATGTCCCACTGCATGAGTTTTTTGTGAGACCCAGTTCCTGTTGTGGGCTAAGGCACTGATCAGATATTATTTTTTTATTTTGTTTGTTTGGTTGGTTGGTTTATGTGCGTTAATTATGGCTTTTCAGTGTTGTCAAAAAGTAAGGTTTGAGCAAATGAGTTGGGCTGCCCTCTGTACAGGGAAGTCTCCAGTTTTTTCCAGACTGTAACCAGGTAGTTTTGTCTGACTTACAGTATAATCAGAGTACCGACTGAGTAGCACCCGGTAGTTCCCCCTGTGCCTTGGTTTTCTGTGAACACTTAAGCAAAAGTGCATTTGCTGTCTTGTGACCGTTTATTTCAATTCCTTTTTGACTTCTTTTCCCCCCCCCGAAAAGTAGCTTCTGATCAACCCTTACACACTCCAGGCACATTATGGCCATAGTTCCTTAAGTTATTCATGTGTACAGCTAAAGCACATCTCCTACTGTAGCCGTCACAATGGACAGAGAGAGTTTTTTCATTTTAGAGGGTGAAACATGTCTGGACCTGTAAAAACCACAGTCTTGGCACCATAGAGATTGGCTAAAAAAGACTTTGGCTGGCAGAGCAGTGGGGAATTGGCTCTTCAAGTGAGGAATATAGTAAAAAAAAAAAAAAAAACTACAAGGGCCAGCTAAAACAGCTCAGCAATCAAAATTTACTGAAAGATATGTTTTATGTCTAATACTTTAGATGTTTTGATGTGGTTTATGTGGGAGTTTGTCTATTTTTTCTGTGAGAGTCTGAGGTCAGAGGTTATGTTAAAAACTGTGCATATTGTGACTCCTCTGGCAACAAAAACAGTGATTACAGGCCAATAAAAACAGATGGTCCTTGATATTTACTGATATGATAAATACACAAATTCTTTTGTATATTTTGTTTTTATCTGCCTAACTCTTAATCAACTGCCATAGTTATGATGTTTTCATATTTAGATTACTATTTGTGTAATTGTTTACTTAAAAGACTATAAGGAACTTTTAACTGGTTATGAGACTGTCTCAGTTTAGTACTGATGCCTTTATATGAGCTAGATCAGCAGACAATGCTGTCAGTGAGAAGATTGGCTATTTTCATGTTGCTATTCTCAATGCCATCAACAGGGTCAGAGTTTAAAAATTCAAACAGTTCTTTAGAGGATGAACGGAGCTGTTTCACAGTGTGAGGACGGACTGCTTTGTATTGTGGTATGGCAGTGGACACTTCTGCACTGCAAGGAGGCGAGAGAACTATTGACTTTTATGGCTTTCATTTTCCACTGGCATTGCAAGTTTAACCTTGCTTCTGTATTTTTTGTCATTATAAATACAAAGCATTGCAATGAAAAAATGTTGATAACTTCACCTTTTAGTTTAATCTATGTGTGATTACAAATAACCTATTAAGTGAACGGCAGTCATACCCAAACTTGTTGATGACGATGTTTTATTATCCTCATATTATAGTTATAAATTCTACAACGTCAAAAATAGATTAAACTCGTGTCTATATATCCTGCAAACAGCCTCTTTAAAACTAAATTGTGTTTTTCTTTACCTCTCTTTTAGAACACGTGCACACACAGTGCAAATCAAAATCTTTTAAACAGGAGGCAGTGGAACAGTACTACTTTTGTCCACATGGGTCACTACAAGTATCCAAAAATGAAAGTTTCATTTTGCTGCTTAATCAGTACTGAGTTCCCCTGAGGATCCTGCTTGTATTTTGCTGTACAATGTACACTTTCATCAAGATCAAAACTCCCCCATTCTGAAATTGAAATGTGTATATAGGTAAAGATTTAGGGAAAGTTTATACGGGATGTTTATAACTTGTAACAAACATGCAGACTCTATACATAACTGATTCTATATATATCTACAGATTCTATATATAACTGTTCCACACACATACACAAACTTGGGCACAAACTTAGTACCACACAAATCTTGAAAAATTGGAAAAACGATGTGTGAAATCTCCTCATGCTGGTTGGCCACAGTACCTGATATCAGAAATGCCTGAATGACAGCAAAAATGATAAACAACGACTTTTTATCTGTTTTCATGCACATATGACGGCTGGAGGTCATAAAAAAACAGCTGCTTGGTTTCAAGAAAAGATGCCACACTGATATAAAAATGTTATTCAGAGATTAAAATCATTGCTATCTCGGCGCATTTATTTTGTCCGCTCTAAATTACTTACAATACTGTAAACCTTGAACTGCTGTGTATTTTGCCTTATGTCAGTCATGTTTTATGGTGTGTGAGAAATCCCATTAAAGTGTTTAAGCAAAAGCCTCACCATGCTTCAATGACAAGGTCAGTTGTCATTCAATTTGTGTCAAGTTTCGAGTCACTTCATTTTTCAAACAGGCTGTTAGTATACAGTGTTTTGCATTGAGTTGTGTTGATTCTAGCTTCTCAATACATCTACTAAGCTCATTCAGGGGATGTAAGATCACAATACAAACCTTTCTCTGTAAGAAAGGCACTGTGCATTGATGCATAGCAGGTACTGTTATGTTGATTTGTATGCCATGTATTGTAACCCTGCTAAAGCTTTCGTGTTTAAATTTAGGCACTAACCTTCCTTCAAGGACTTTCCCTGCTGTTTTCTGATATACTGCAAGAGACTGTGAGTTAAATGGCAGACGACGCTAGGAACCACTGTACTTCTATTAAAGCGAGACATTAATCCATCCTAAAGTGATGAATGTATGTTTTCTAGTGTACTCTGAGGCAAAATCTTGTATCGATATCAGAGGATAATTTTGGCACAAGGAAGAGTTCATCTGGGCAACATTACAGACTCATTGCATGCTGACTGGCTACTAGAAAGGAAATGTTCAGTTATGTTTTTGTTTTTTTGTTTTTTGAATTTGTTTTTTTATGTCTAACAACCACACACAGGACGAGTTTACTGTGGAAAGACAAGGAAAAATATGCCTGTAATTAACTGCTGGCATTCTTTACATTTGCCACGTTTTCTTATTGAGCAAAAATGCAAATTAAACAAGTGCAGGCCAATAAAAAAGCAATGTGATGTCAGTTTTTCAATATATATCCAAAAGACACTATGGTTCTGGGTTTGACACTTTTTTGGCAGATATCTGGCAAAGAGACCAAACAAAACAAAACGTTGGCTTTTTCTGATGTTATATTTGCTCATTTTCCTGTTAATTTGATGTTGCACAGTCGACAACACATGAAAGAGAACAGGGGGAGTCTGGACCTCACAGAAAAAAAGATGATGTGTAAACATTGCTAGGGACGCATGAATCACAAAAATATCAGCTTTTCAGAAAGTGAATATCACTTGCCATATATTGACTTTATTAAAAAATACAACAGATTAGACATTAGATCTGGATCTAACATAGATCTAACCCTGATCTACAGTAGTAGTATGAACACTTGTGTAACTGTGTATGTTGGTTAAACATCAATCTTCAAAACGTTGTCTTTCAGGATAAGAATTGCCTTAGCTATGCATGTTATCATAAGTCTTGTGATTAATTTGAGACTTGAACTGCCACAGTGCAACAGAAACACTCTGTTATGTGTCATACAAATAATAGTCCTACAGTATATAATTCTGTATGTTGCTTTGAAATGTATGAAACTCATTGGTGAGACAGTAAGGTAAAAGTGGCACAGTGCTCACTGCATCATTAGGGGGTTGCACTAACTGAACGACATGCATGTAAATACATGAGAAGCACTGAATTCTGCTACGAGTGTGTTTTCCTGAATAGCAATGTGATCTTGCTGCAGGGTGAAACACAGTGAGGTCATAGTTTAATAAAATAAATGCAGAGTTGTACAGTCAAGCCATAGGATATGTTTAAAAATAATGCTAATTCATGTATCATACAGAAAATTAACATTGTACTTTGATAACTAAAACTACAGTGAATACATGAATGAGTGTATAAAACACAAAGGGCAGAGAAAGAAAGTGAGAAAGGAGAACGAGAACTCTCACGAAGTCAATAACCTTTATGTAGATTGGAAAACCAAAGGAAAAGATCAGACAAACTTCAGAAATGGGAGAGGAAGATATAATAGAGATGAGAACACTATTCCACAGCCAGCAACAATGGAAAAAGCACAATCATGCTCGGATTTTATCTGAGACTGTAGAAAGGATAAAATTAATTGGACAGAAGATCAAAGAGGTTTGAAGGTGGAAAAGGAGCAGAGAAAAATTGAACCTTGTGCCTTCTAAAGGAAGGGCACAATGGAGGAAGAAAAGTTCCCACTTCTTCAGTTTTATTAGGAAGGAAAACCACATCCATTACCATGGCTGCCAACCCAATGGCTTGACATGGTTCAAAGTAACATATCAATCAAATGTGTGAAAGAGAAACTATAAGAGACATTAAAACAATGCAGATATCACAATCTAAACATTCTAACAAGGCTTTGGTTGGGATGAATTTTAAAATCTTTCTTGTGTTTTTTTTTAAAACTAAAATATGGTAATATATGGTAATGTCTCAAATTTGCAAGGAGTGTGTGTAAAAATGAACCTCAAAAATGCAGTTGGTATTCTGGCATTCAGCGCCAAAATTACAGCTTCAAACATGGTGGTTGAACAGCCTTGTTTTCTCTGCAGCTGAATGCTGTAATATTTCACTCATCTTGTTTGGTTTCCACATATCAACTTTTACAAGCATGCAAATGTGTTTGTTTGGTTTGAGGTTCAACTCAAATTAACATGGTCAAAAATAAAACAAAGGGTCAAGGAGCAAAAGTGCACCACTGCCTATGATAAGGATAGCAGTTAAGTAAGTGTTGCAGACTTTACATCAAAGATGTTTGTGGTTAATTCTCATTCATTGACTTTGTTTCTGACTCAGTCAATTATATAAACACGTTTCACCTTTTATTAATTTATTTCCACATTGTGGCATTTATTATTGAACAATATAGGTCTTCTAAGGACTTGTCAGGGTTACTGCAGGAACAAACATGTACAACATTGTTTGATTATGAAAAAAAGCCACCACTATTGCAACAATTATTGTCATCAGATGAAAGATCATATCAATAAGTTAAAGACTTGAACCATTGTTTGATCTTTACATGTTAAATTGATGCAAATAATTACCAACAAATGCTTGAGAACATGGAGACAAATCATTACATACAGCTAACTATGCTGTGTCAGATATCTGCCACTATTTTATCTTAATAACAGTGTGTTAAGATGGGATTTTAGGCAGTATCCGTAAAACTTACCTTTATAGCCCACAGAAAAACTGAGAGGTTATTAAAGTATTATAAGATTATGAAAGTTAGGTGTGCATTCAAAATGACTTCAATACAATCTTTCTTTAAAAACCAGCAGCTGTATGAAAGTGGGTGTCATCTCCTGCGTTATAGTTAGACTCTCTCTCTTAACTGATGGCAGCTATGGAATACACTTGCATGAAATCACTGAGATTTTTGTCTATTTTTGGCTCACACGTGCCCGTGAAAACTTTCTTCTTCTTTTAAATCACCCCTATAAAACAAGGCATAATGAGAATCATCAGAACACTTTGAATGTGCCTTCAACCACCATGGCTGCTTGATTAAAACCACCAGCTATACAATTTCTCTTAATGACTGCCTCTCTGTCTCTTGGCTTAACAATTAACACGCATATCTGTTCAGAGAAACCCAACCCTTAGGCCAGGGTCTGCTGCAGCAGGAACACGAACATGAACACGAACACACACACGCACACGCGTACACTCTTCACATAGCTCATTATTTTTATTTATATTACTTGCTGACTCTAACTCCTCCGCCTCCCTTTCCATCTGCCAGTCTTTATTGACAGCAAAACCTCAGCTCTTTTTTTTTCATCATCTCTATTGTCTTTTTATCCCTCTTCACAAGTCTAACAGGTGACTCATGTCGTAATTCGGATATTGATGTTTTTGATTGTTATTAAAAAGAAGTTGGATAAGTAAAGTTATTGTGTAAACTCAGTGTGGGCTGCAGACAGAACATTCAGCTGTGTTTATTTTTCTGACAATGACTGCCACTCTCCCCCAGCACCATAACTGGTTTAGCACAATCCTCTTCACTAAAGCCAAACCCTCGGGCATGTTCTGGAGCAACTTCTAAAAGAGACACACTTGGCTTTTCTTTCCTAATTCATGCTGAGCCTAAATTCTCTGTGTAGTTCTCCCTCTGACTGTTTCACTTCATATCTGAAATGTTTAGTTTCCTCCCTTCTTTTATTCTTTAAGTGTGACAACACAGATCTCTTCTCTCCGCTGAGCCTTTCACGTCTGTTAAAGGGCTCAGGTTTTTGTCAACACTAAAGTAAATTTAACCTGTGTGTTCTCACTACGTCAGTTGTGTTGTCATGTCTGCGATATGACAGCCTTTTATTCTTTTTTTAAAAAACCTTTTTAACCTGACTGATTTTAATTTACATGAGTTATCTTGCAAAATAAACTATATTTACCATGACGAAACCAAACTGCCTTTTGATGAAGTTACTCAGGTGGATGACATGAACATCTGTTGTTGCCACTCTCCAACAGTCATATATGGTGTTTTAGAAGTGTGCCTGGGATACAGGACACAAATGGATACTTACATTTAAACGTACAGTTTTGAATGATTTATTTATTTTATGGTTTAAGTTAATCACAAATATTACTAATTTGGATTTATTTAAAATGACTGCACCTACAGCATCTGTCCTTCCCTAAAGTAATATTCTTCTATTAGTTTGCTGTACATAATGTTGCAAACACTTGAACACACTCAATTAATCTCAGACACATTTGTGACGCACACACTCACACAAAACTATGACTTCTTAGAAACTGTTGCTCTGGAAAAATTAAGATGATGACACATAAGAGGAAAAGCTAAAATGTGCTAATTAATTCAATTGTGTTGTTTTAGTCAGCAAGAAAGGTCTCTCTCAAAATCTGCACCTCTTGCTCGGATAATGAATTGTTGTAGCACTTTTTCCTCTCATCGTAATTTGGGCCAAGCAGTGCATTATGTTAATAGCATTACTCTGAGGAAAATACACTTTTAATTCTACTCGTGTGCAAGGAGAGCAAAGGCCACATTCTTTATGTTTATAAAGTGAGTTATGCAGAATTAAAAAGAAGGAGGCACTGCAGCCAGAAAAGTTTGTCTAACTTGACTATAAAAAAGCTGTCTGTCACTTCCTGCCCATGCATGTACACACAAAAGAGGATATCATACATTTTATATATATATATCAGTCATTACAAAACATGAAATATTGAGTATAGAGTTGAAACAAAAAATTCACTGAGGTACTGTATTGACCACAGGCTTCTCTCTTTCATGTCAGTGCTCTCATTTTTTGGTTGCCTCTCCCTCTCAGTCTTTTGGTCTCTCTGGAAAGTACTTTAACAGCCTGCGGTCGACTCTATCATCCCACTCCAATAACAACTCCAGCTGGCTTTGGCTTAAGACTCTACAACCTCTGGAGTTTTCTTAAGTTTCACAGTCGCTGGTGTGTGCTGCATGTGTATACCACTTTGTGTGTACCTCCTGTGAGCATGTATGTGTCCTAAAGTGCTGTGCACAGACCACTTGAAGGGCTGTGACCTGTCAGTGTATGTTTGGAAATGTGCTGTATATACAGAAATGCACAAAAGTGTCTCTGCAATAATGTGTAATCGAGTTTAAATAATTGCATCTAATGTGTCCATGCACATATACATTTACATGTACTATTAGATAGTGAGAATATATACACCGCGTTTGTGCACATATTCCATCTTGAATTACTGTCTTGCTGTGTGCTGAATGTGTGTCCGTGAGTGGGTGTGTGTGAGTGGGTGTGTGTTCCGGGTCCCCCGCTGTTCTTCAGTAATGGAGAACATGTGGTAATAACAGTGATCTATCACAGCGATGGCTTGGCTCTGCCAGCCACAGCGAGAGCAGAAGCTGCAACAGCATGGGACAGCAGAGATGACAGTGTCGACAACAATACGAAACTATGAGCTGAGTCAAGCAAGGGGACGCACTTCCTCTTCCTCTGTCTTTTTTTGCTCAGTCATTATGCTTACATCCTGTCACACACTGTGACATTTCCTGGAATCACAGAATCTGGAAAATTTGGACACTTAAGTAACTTGGGGTTGATTTAATTATCTTTGACTTTTCAATAAGGTACTTTTTCCATTAATTAAAGTTATACTCAACAGACAGTGCCTGTAGATACAGGTGGTGCTAACTCCTTCAAACTTGCTACATTTGTTTCAGCTGTTGTATTTTCAATGATTGCTGAAAGATGTGTGTATTGTCTCTGACAGAAATACACTCAACAACAAGGGAACAGGAAGTATGGGGTTTGTATTGACAGCATCTGATTTTTAAGACCATCGCTACCCATGGCACCTTTAAACCACCGAGCCAGACCAGCTGGACTGCCCCAGAAAGAGAGTAAAGAGATCTGGGATAAGAGCCATTAGCCTAGCATGGAATAAAAACTGCTAATTACTAATGACTGGTGGCAGAAAAATGAAACGGGACTCTTACTGAAAGTGACGAAAAATCAGTTTCATGTCTGCAACTTTCCAAAGAAGCATCTCATCACAACACCCTGAATTAAGATGCTGCACTTGATGGGCAACTGTGTTCCAATTTGATTCAGTGCAGGACTCAGGAGAAGAAAAGGCGGACTCCATAATAAACGTGTGTATGTACATAAACACTTGCGTTGCTTTGTTTTTCCTACCGAGAGCCTCAATGCAAATCCTATTCACATTTGTTATTAACAAAAAACAAACAACAAACCAAAAAAGATACAGCCTTGGAACAGAGTTTTTTTTAAGGCATGTTGTGAGGCTCATAACAACAGCTGTAGTGTATTTCTATTTGTTCTGAATCAGTACCCTATTTTTCTTTTTCAGAATGACTGATGGAAGAAATGCTGAAAACAGATGGTATTGAGTTAGAAGGAGCTAGCAGAACAAAGGCTAGCCCAGATGTGACGTAACAGTTCGGGCTGAAAAGTGGAGGAGTAGTCAAAGTGGAGGTTGGTTATCAAATCCTTGTATCTCAGTGATCAGTTCTACCAGATCATTTGCAAAGGTGGTCTTCATTACAATGAGTTTGTTTCTCAACAGGAATCAGCTGCTGCAATGAAAAGCCAAATGCATGCTCTGTGTCTTTACAAAAAAGTAGTGACCTGTATCCATTTCATAAACATAAGTTAAAAAAGACCATCACCCAAGTATCTAAGGTAGGGTTACTTATGTAATTCTTGTAAAAGATGACTATTTCCTGAAACTGAAATAAATCCAATGTTTGCTCAAAAGCTGTTATGTTTGTGTTTGTTGATCATGTCAGAAAAGCATGAATTTTAACATGTAATTTTATGAAACTGGCAGGCCTTTCGGAGCACCCGATCACTGAAATTAATATCACATGGTTTATTATCACAGTGTTACAGGACAAATTTTCATGGTGATTCTGAGCGCTGATAAAAGCCAAACACATGGTCAAACAATGATGTTTTTGGTCACTGGAAGCATAATTACTGTGCATGTAATGTTGAGTTAGTGCATCAAGAAGACGACTGCTTAGCCACACAAAACTGCCAGAGGAAAATGTAAGCACTGACAGCTCTGCTTTTTCATAACCAAAGACTTTTTTTTAAATCATAGACAAATGCAATATGTTCCCTTGGTCTGACTTGTACCTTTGTATGACCTCTGTATGAATAAAAGACTTGCAGATCAAATCAATCTCATCCAGAGGTTGGAAAAGTTCTATATGTCTATGCAAAAAGTGAGGAAAAGTTTTTGTTTTTTTTTAGTTTACCTTGAAACATATAGGAAGCCTGAGTTGAGGGAATCCATTGAAACAACACGTATTTACTACCATCTAACAGCATTTCTCTGACAAAGAAAACTCGCTTTTATCCGTTCTGTCCCTGAGGTCTCCTTTATACAGGCTTAGAAAACCAACAGACAGAACCACTCTCCATCTCTTCCACCACAGACTCGCTCACCCTTGTTTCATTTTTTATCCTGTCTTTCTGAGATCAACTAAACATTCTCTCAAATGCTCCCTCACCTATTTCCCACCTTTTCTCTTTTTTGGTCTATCACCTGTCTTCTATCTTCTTATTTTTCGCTCTTCTCTTTAGCTCTCATTGACCAGCTTCCCAAAGACCAGCTTCATGGCCTGTCATCTCCCCTGGTTTCTCAGCTTGAGTTTTTATCACCTGTTGAACAATTTGTTCATTTCGGGACATTGTTGGTCCCCAATGTTCTTCTACACTACCTTCTCTTCACTCATCCATTAACACACTGTCAACAGACCTTCCAAAGTGAGATAAAAAAAGTCTCAAACTGAAAACAGAAACGGATAAAAGGTTAGCATATTTAATATGAGTGTGTTATTAAAAAAATCATCACACATTATGAATTACGAGGTAATTGGATTCTCTTTGGCAGCAGAAAATAATACTTTTGAGGTGAATGAGGTTCATTCAAAAAATGTGCTGCCAACAACAGTCAAAAAAATACTTCAAAAAGTATTTTGTTTCAATTTATAAACACTTTCACATCAACTATGCCAAAGTCAAATGAAAAATTTAAATGAAAAGCAAATTATGAAATAATGTATTTAAAAGAATGCGGTGTTGGATGAAAAAAATGTTCAACACATAACTTTTTACTAATAATTAATCAATAGTTGATTGTTAAGGTTGCATTACATTGGACACATGTTTTGCTTTCGTTTTGATGTTAAACATACCATTTATGTTCATCTTTAATTAATTGTCTCTCTTTTTTATTTTTTTAAAATGTAATTTATGTATTGTGTCTGAAAGGTGCCGTATAAATAAACTTGCCTTTTTACAGAAACTGCTTAGAGTTTCTGTATGACAACCACAACATGCTTCTGTTCCAGGTTTAGTATGACGGCAGCTCTAATGCTTAAACTAACTAATAGCTAGCAAAGTATATTTTCTGGTTGTAAAGCTTGTCTGCTTATTGCTTTTTTTATTATCTTTTTTTAGCTTTTTTTATATCTGATATTACACAATGATACACCTTAGTCTTAGCGGAAATATGAACCAAATATATTTGCATGATTAAATAAATGCCAAAGTAATGAAATATGATTACTAAAAAATAGAAGAAGGAATTAACTGACATACTGTCCATCTGCGTGTGCTGTCATCTGTCTTGCAGGGAAGTCAAATATTTGTTTTCAATATCCTTAACTACAATGTCCCATTGTGGCTTTAAAAGTTGTGACCGCAATTGTTTTTAGCTTTGAAATAATACTGCTTTTTTTTAACTAGGCTGTGATGTGTGCGGCTCAATTTACATCCCATCCTGGAGTGTTCATCATTTATTTCTGGCCGGGGGATGTTGTGTTTGATTCTTTTTCTTCAGATTCAGTGTCAGGAAGGCATTTTTTCACAGAGGGTGGGAAGACAAGTAAGCACTTACAAGTCAGAATGGCAGCAACACTGACTGTGCCATTGTTGTGTTATTCACTTTTAAAATAAGTTTCGAGGCTCAGGTGTCTGACCGGTTTAAATAAACTCCAGAGCAGGAGAGCTCCATCAGTTAGATGCCAACTCTTACTGGCTGACTGACAGTGAAAGTGAAAAGAGCACAAAGAGATAGATAGTCACTGCCTTTACCTCCCTTTTTCCTTCAAAGTAAAGCTTTGGCTTCATAAACAGCTTCCATGTAGAATGGCGCCTCAGCTGAGATTTAAGAACAAATTGTACAGTTTTACAGATAACACTGAACTGTGCACTGTAGATGACATTCTGATGGAAACAGCTCTTGGGACCAAAAAATGAAAAGGCTGCAAACCGGCTCTTTTAATTGTAAAATAAACCTTCCTGTGCAGGATTTAGAGCTGCATTGCAATCTACAAGACAAAGGAGTGCTGAGGACAACCTGAAGGTTGAGCCCTATGTTACTTTGCAATGCAAACATGGTTGTAAAGGATTACTGAGCTTATAACTTTCAGTGTTTATTAACCTCACATAAAAGGATGCGTATTAACATTGGATGTGTTTGAAAGCTATCTGGGGTTTGTATGGACCTTTTCGCATGGCAGAAAATTTGAAAATGTCAAAGACTAAAGAACACAGGTGTAATTAACAAGATTAGCGATGGATGCATTCCATTCAAGGGTTCTTATGCTGAGGCCTTGCTATTGTGCATGCAGCCGGAGTGTTATGGCTTAGTGGCACACTCATATGGAATTAATGTTATTAGTTTCACCTGTGCTTTTCTTGCTGTGACGAGTTGAAAAAAAAATGTCTGTAGGGAAAAAAAAGGGTCTATTTTTGTGGCCTCATTGAACTCTGTTGTAAAACCGTTAAGGATGCCCTTGCCTGCCAGCTCTTCAATGGCAGTAAGTACAATGTTGCACACACCTATGTATTTTATAAGGAAGACATAACTGTAGGTTTTTTAAGAAGAGAAATGGGTTTTATGCAAACTTTTCATAAAAATCTTATATATAAGATTTACATTTTTTTGCAGATAAAATTGAACTTTTTACTTTTAAAAACGAGCACACTTTCACTATTGAAGTTGAAGGTTAATCACAGTTAAGAACAACACAAGAAATAGCAAATGAGATGTCAAAATGACTGTACAATATGGCAACATTTTGAAGTGATAACATGTTCAGATCACCATAAACACACACACATGCAAAACCAGAGAAACACATGGGATGTATCAAGTTAAATGTTTGTGAGAAACCAAACATAACACAGTGTACTATTTAAATATTAATGTTGCATGTCTTCGTATCCAACTTCAGCACAGCAGACTGGAGATGTAGAATCCATTATTTACAGCTACTTTTAAATATGAACAAAAAGTTTTAATTTTAATGAGCATTCTGGATCCAAGAGCCTGTTTTGGTGGATATTAATTTATAGTTTAGCTGGAAGTTTTATGGGCCTGCCATCACTGACCTCCCCTCCATTAGTCCCTGTATAAAGCCTGAGAAGTAGAAACATCGCAACAGATCTTCCAGACAATAATCATTTAAAGACTCACAGGCTGATCTAATTAAAACGAATAGAAAAGCTGAAATAATGAATACCAGATAATATAACTACTCAATGTCAATGCAAAGTTCTGCATCTAATGTAATGTATAATGATTTGAATGGTCGACACACCGTAATAATTATGGTGACACATTTTCCAGGTGTTTTGGCACTGTGATCTTTCTGATCCATGTACCAACAGGTTATGGCTCAAGTCTCATGTTTCGTGGCTCCAAAAAGCAGAAAATGATCTTTGCACTTCAGTCATGAAAGTAGAGTCACTTCTAACTTAACAACAAAGGCTCCAATTTGAACTTTTCCAAGAATTACAGCAAACGCTCCCAATTCAATCTTTTTCCTCTAGTCACTCTAACCCCATTACATTAATCTTTTCTGTGTTTCTGTCTCTGCTTTATGTTTAAATCTTACCCTTCACACTCTAACCTTAACATCTTTTAGTTTCAGGATATATATAAAAGCACTTTAATAATTTCCTCCTTTTCGGTGGCTTGCAATTTTAGTTGGGCAAATTTTGGCACACAGAAACAAGCAAACAAAAAATTATTTGTCTAAGTAAACTTCCAACAAACTCATACCAAGCTGTTCCGTGTAGCCATTTGTATAAACTTTATTCTTATCCATTTAAGGCACAATGTTACGAGGGTCAGTGTAAAATCTTGTTCTCTAGCAGCACTCGTCCCTATGCTTGTCTTCTTTTGTTCAACACTATGGAGGAAGTTTGAAAAAACGGTGAAAACAATTAAAGGTAGACAGGTCAATTTAGATTTATATGGGTTCAATAAAACTGTCAGTGTGAGTGAAGTAAAAAAAAAAAAAAAATCACATATTTAAAAGCCAAATAATATATTTTGTTCCTGCCAGTAGCCCAGAAGGGTAACTGATGTGATTTGGACTGTTAAAATTTCCATTTCAACAAAATACTGATACTGATTTGAATATATTCAGGAATGTTCGGCTGCCCTTGCTGTTGAAGTAGTCCTAAGTAACATATAATCAAACCTGACATTTTGATGTTCCAACAACAAACAAAGCCTTAACTGACAATGCAGCACCACAGGTGTGTTTGCTCTAATATACTGCAGAAAGAGGTTTACGTATCAGAGATGTTTGCACCATGGTGCCAATCTGGGAAATGAATAGCTTCTCACAAAGGAAAGGCTCCACTCCTGAAAGTTGAAAGTCACCACAAAGACACATTAGCTTGTTTGAATGCTGAGGCAGACTCTGTGTTCTACTCTCATTGAAAACAGAGGAAAAGAATAACAATTTGGTGAAGTACTAATATTAGATGGATGTGAACAGCTAAATAAAGGAACTAAGCATTTTCACAGCAGTGCTTTCAGTGAATATATAACAGAATAAATAGTCCCAAAGTATAAAAGTAAGACCTTCTTTGTATCATTGACAGCGTTTAGTCACATTTCCAGTCATGGTCATGAGAGTTGCAGAGGTGTATTATGTTGCAGATTTATAACTTTTTTTTTTGAATGTTTCAAGTTTGGGAAGTGAATGATCAAATTAATGAGTTTCATCAGAGATGGATGTATAATAAAATAAAATTCTGCTAATATGTGACATTAAGGTCGGCTTTCCTTGATGAATGAATAAAATCACAGGACCTGAAGCGGTGTTTCTCTTGCCTTAGTCCAATAATTTGCCCCCCTGCTCTTGTTCCCATGTACTTTAATTAAAGTAAGAAACAGACCGTAGGGATGACCATACTCTCTTATTGTGCAGTCCTCTCTCCCTCCCAACTTTATCTTTTCCTACAACCTTGATTTTACCCTCTCCTTCACTCTCTCTCTCCCTCTCATTGTCTCTTTTCTGGTCTCTCGTACTCTGTAAACTCTGTAAATTGCTAATGATAGCAACAGCCTTGAGCAGACATCCCAATGACAGAACTAATGAGAAGACTGCTACAACGATAACGTGTCGGTGTTGGTGCAGTTGTACTTGCATTATGTATTCATGTTTGTGATCCCGCAGTCTTTTGCACTACTTGTGTATGTGTTCTCCTCTGGAGCATGTTTAGCCTATTCTCACCTTTTCCCACTTACTGTCTCTAACTTTACCTTCCTCCTTTTTTTCTGTTCGTCATTCCCAAGCAAGGTGATGCATCTAATGAAGGACAAGTGCTGCCCAAGGAAGATGATGACCATCACCAGCTGTACAGTACTCTGCACCTCTTTTACTGTCTACCGCTGTAGCTGTCGTACTGTACTCTTCTCTCAGCTATTTCTCTTCTTCCATGCCCTTTTTCCTTCCCTCTCCTTCATAATTTCGGTCTGTCATTCCCGCTCTCACCTCCTCATCTCTAACCCCACCTTCCACCAGCTGTTGGTGTCTCCTAATAGCTGTCATGTTGATGTGGACAGACTAAGAACCTTTCGTCTCACACCTTGGAAATGTGGCTCATTAAAGTGGAGGGTTGGGTAGGGGTGGGGAAGGTGACAGGATCCCACATCAAGCTGCTCTATTTGCCTGCATTTTCTGACAAGCTGATGCCCGCAACGTCCCCACAAGGTGGTCATAAATGTATAATGGCATTAAGAAGTGCTTGATCGCGACAAGCTCAAGGTGTTTCACGGTACATGGTGGACATAAATTGAGACAAGGTGATGAATACGATTAATAACTTGAGGAAGTTGAGTCAAAGCCAAAGGTTTCATTCAAGTGCAAATAAAAACTGCACATATTCTCAGACCGAATAGGGTTTGCACTGATGCAATTATACGTTTACAGGCAAATAACACTGACACAATCGCCTTTACAGGTACACAGAAGTGTGTGCAAATGATGTAATCTTCACATGCACAGATGTGACAAGCACACCAAAAAGCATAAACACTCTTACACGCACCAAATCACCAAAAAAAAAAATCTATTTAATGCCATCTGCTTCACTTTCTCTTCTGCCAAATTTCAAAGAATCGTGCAATTTACTTTGAAACACCTGTGACAGACAATAGAGCATAGACAATAGGAATGACAAACACATATCGAGACACACAAAGGCCGATCCTGATCCTGAAATGGCAATTTAACACCAATTTGGCCATTGTGCTGGACACGTAGAACTCATAATTACTGCAAAAGATAACAAAATGTATGCTCTTCAATGCTCACATCAAAACACAGACTCAAGCAGCGTTGCACCAATATAACCTCAGCAACAGTGTGACAAATGAATGATGAAAGGAAGGCAAAGAAAAAAAGGGAAAAAGAAAGAAAAACACATGAAACAAAAGCGAGTAAAAAAATGTTAGAAGAGAGGAAAAAAAGCCTGCTGACGTTTTATTACACATCTTACAATCGAACCATGAGGAAACTAACCAGTAACACCTTCCTTGAAATTAACCAGCTGCCACACACCTACACATCTCCAAACATAAAAGACACACTACTTCATAGCACAGAGTGAAAAATCCGATGCCACCTAGCCTTCCAATAAGAGTAATAAGTTATTTCATCTCCTCTTCTCGGAGCCTTTTAAACATGGGCGGCATAATGAATGCGCATGAAGACTTGATATTATTGGCAGGGTGCCAGTCAGCATCATGCACAAACAGTAGCTAAAGGCAAAATCGAAGGAAAATCAAGTTAAAGCCAATTTGGATTTCACTTCAACTTGTCGGAGGCAATCATGTTGATGTAATTAGTCTTGTGTCCTTATAAAGTCAAAATATTACGACTGTAATTTCAAGTCACTATTGCCTAAAGAGCCATTCTTTAATGGTGTCAGAAGTCTGTGCGAATTTAGACGGTCAATAAAAAGCATTTGATATCATTAAGACAGTAAAAATGTAAAGTAAGATAAGAGACAAGACAAAAGAGCAAACGCCAGCATGCTGACTACAGTGAAAAAGAGACTTACCTGCAGGTGTCAGTGGAGGTTTTGCCAGAGAGGAGCATGCAAAAGAAAAAGAGATTTCATGAAAGACAAATTGTCACAACCACAAACTATCACATTAATCTGAACAGATTACACACTCGTCAGGATCTCTGAGCATTACTCATTATTATGGCGCTTAATTGCTGTGATTCCAGATGTCTTGAGTATTCACTTCCACATTTGTCTTTCCAACATTTGAGTGCTTCCGCATAAATTGGTGGAAAACAGTTTATCAACACGTTTGGCTTTTCCTCCAAGTTTTCCCCTCACTAGGTTTATCACACAGAGGACCAGAACAGTTTAATAGAATTAAAAAAATGAAAAGGCTTTCACTTTCACTTTCAGTCCAGCAGGTGTTCTTGTCTTGAGAAAAGCCGCCAATTTAATTTTCATTGCTGGTGTATTCCATTAAATGCAGCTCAAAGGTTACAAAAGATTTCCATGTGTCTGACACAGGTTATATGGAGGTTGTTTTATACTCTCTGTTCTGCTTCAAACTCTGACACTACTGACCCCATTTAACCTTGCAGAGATCTATTATATGCTCTCAAAGAAATGCTGGTTGCCCTCTCGCTACGCTTGCCTCGTACACTGAGCACTCATTTAACCCTGCCATTAAGGACGGTCTGCAGTTTTACACTATATGCTTTCCAAGTTATGAGCGCCCAAGCCCACTTATTCTCCCTCCAGCATTCCCTTCTCAGACTGTACATGGTCAAATCTCAGTTTATGTTTGCCAGGATCAAAGCAGGTGAGTAGCTTGGGTGGCAGAAAATGGTTCAAATTGATGAAAATTGGTCTGTTTCTGAAGCAACTGTCCAAGGCTGCCAGGACAGTGAGTTTCAACGGCTGCTGCTTCTAAACATGAAGCCTCTCAACTTCAAAGTGCATAGACATAACATAAAAAACAGTGGTTGATTGAATGTTACATATATCATTACCATATCTTAATATATAATAATACAAACTGAAGTGATTTTAATCATATGGTAATAAAAGAGTGCTGTTTTCATTTACAATGTGTTTTTCTCCATTTGAACAGCACATATTCAGAGTGAAATTATTTAATTTTAGCTCTAAAATGACAGTGGCTTTATTTTGCTGCCAATGCCAGACATGCACTGTGAACAGATCTCACTTAACATGCTAAATGCTTCACACGACGCCCTTTCTGGCACCCAGTTCTTTTGCATCCTGACTTTTCTTGATTTCTCAAGTTTTTCATTTGTTTAAAGTGTTTCTTTGTTCTTGTGTCAAGCATTTTAAAAACCTTCTGAAGGATTATATTATCTATGCAAATTGTATGCTGTCATCTCTGTTTAGGTGGAAATTGTTAGAACTTTATTCTTCAAACTGATACATACAACACATTTTTGAAAATAATGTAAAATGGGAGAAACTCATTATAACACAGTATAAAAAATAAAAATAAAAGTCTCTAAATAAAAAAAAATCAATGAAAATGAAAAACAAAAATAAAAAAAACCCCTCTAAAAACTGTCTTTTGTCATAATCTCAGTAATCGTAAAGAATACTTACACAAGTTTTTATGTATTTATTTTTTCATTTTCAGATATTGTTCAGCTCTTCTACAATAACAGTATTTATAAGTGTCATTGGTTGGGTCAAATCTGATGCTGTTGCTTATTATTGCAGGGATTTTTTTCAGGCAGACTCTTTCTGCACAAATGCAATGTGGATAATGTGTTGCAATGTGCTCATTAACAGCTGCTAAGCTTCATTACTTCCTGGTCATCAGCCCAGTGACACTGATCCCACACAGTAGAACTACAGTATGCACACACACACTTTCACAGACAGACACACTCACACTCGTCCTCATATGCACAGATTTTTTTTTTTTTTTTTAAATAAAGACATCGCAGCAGGTCTTCTTCAGCCCACATCCCATGTTGTCAAAGTGAGTGTGTGTGTGCTTGTAGTATGGAGGGTAATAAGGACTCTCTAGCAGCCTCATTGCGGTAGAAAAATCTGATTAGTTAAAAACAAAGCACTTTCTAGCTCTAGTAACCATTAATGAGATAAGCAATACTCTCTCTTGCACAGTGACAAACAGTACACATTTAAGAAAGTCAGGCTGCTGGGAGAAAGGGCTGAAGCAGGAAATTAGAGAGGGTGTTGATGAGTAGTAGAGTGTAGTGTGGTTACCATGAAACCAGCTTCATTGCACCTGTTCATTGCCCAAACTATCATATTTGTTGATCTGAGCCCGGCATTTGTCCTCATTTCAGTCAGATTTTAGACTTCAATTATTCTGAGTTTGTATTTTTTTCTTTTTTTTTGCACAGCTGCTGCTTTCTTTTTCATATTTGAGGTCTTTGTTAGAAACAAAAGCCCTGTCAGAAACCTGGGTTCATCTATTGATGGCCATGATGTCAGATTTATTTAGCACAAATTCTGCAGACTTGGCCAGCTTTCTCCTAATCCCTTCTCCCAATTAAAAGAAAGTAAGTTTTCTCATTTACATGGTGTTTTCCTACTGAAGTCATGTTACTGCAGATGGCTGACAATTACCAGGTTACCTGGAAATATGGTGAAAAAGCATCACACAGGGATACATTTGGATCACTCTTCTCTCACAGCCCTCCAAGTCATTTGCGAGCTGCTCTCATGCCAGAACATGCACAACCACACACGTACCTGCTCACAGATACACATTTTGAACACACTCCTCTCAGGCGTGAGCACACACAATCCATGTGATTTCTGACTCTTGTCTTTGTCACACACACACCTTTAGCCCACTGCCCTGCTCTCAGACAAAACAACTGAGCAGAGGTCAGAAAGCTAGTCACTGGGAGCACAGAGACCAATGTGAGCAAAGACCCGTCTGATTAAATCAACTGCCTTTGCCCTTTGTTGAGGCAAATGTGGACTCTTTTGTTCTCTTTGTCAATAAATAAATATTTCTATTTTACTTTTTAGCCCATAGACTTAACCTTTAAGTGGTGTTGCATCTTATATAGGTATTTTCCATTAATTGTAGAATTGAAAACTAAAGTTACGTGAGGTAAAAGATTCCCTTAAGTTTTTAAATGAAACAGACTCATGCAGACAAAAATTTGGAACGTCACAGAAGTTTGAAGACTAATGACACAAAATACAACTTTACTGCGTTTTTCAACCCTAAAGGGAGAATCAGGTCCTGTCCATTATGGTTGTGGGGGTGCTTTCTCTGAGGATGTGTCCTATAATTTCTGCTGACAACGTGTCCTCTGCTTCTGAGGAGTCTGACAAAGACTGTGTCATCTGGACTCGATGCCTGGGAGTAATAAGGGCGACAAGGTCAGCTTCTCCCTGACCTGAAATCTGACCAGAGAAAAAATGCTGCAGCATCTCCATATGCAAAAGCACCACTTACCTGCACCGTATCAAAGAGCAAGGCATGCACCCAGTTACAGCGACTGACCTGCCAGACTGTGAAACTCATATCCAATGGGTCAACCAATTAAACTGGAGGACACACATCCTTTTTCTTCCACAGGGACCAATTAGAGAGACAACACCCTCTAACTAAGCATTTTTAATACATTCTTTCTTTCAGGCAAACTGCGGCAGAACACACAATGCTTACAAATGTAATAGAATTACCCCTTATCATACTCGGAAGGGTAATGTTTGCAATATTTTGGAGGGCTTCATCATTAATTTAACTTGGAGAAAAAAAAGAAATTAGGTATTTAACCTGGAAATTTGCCGCAAGATGCTGTATTACTTGCAGCAAATTACTTTAATGGAGAGCTGAATTATGGACCCATAGAATAACATCAGTCTGTGATAACACCACCATCACTGGCAGAGAAGCACTTGAAAGCCAAACGGACTGTGCATCCCCTTAACTTTCTCTAAATGTCGCGTTGTTCAGGGTTAAGAGCTTTCCGCAAATGTATTTGGAGGATATGCATGACCCAAACCCCATCATTTAGCAGTGATCCCTTAACAGTATCCATCCTTGGTAAACTGTATCTGATAATTCATCACATTGATCAAGCATTAGCCTAATAGCTTCTCTGAAGATTTGCTAAGTAGATTTCCCAGAATTGGCCTAACAAGCAGAAAAAACATGCAGGAGTCACAGGTTAGTGTTGTGTTCAATAGATGGCAGAGTTTGAAAACTGCCCAGTAACACCTCATCTATCCTTTTCCATGCCAACCTTCCCTCTCTGCCCTTGGCAGGAGAAACACAGCTTGACAGGGGATAGATGGATGTATAGTATATATGACTGGATGGAAAAAGAGCGATAGAAGGATAAGCAGAGGGCTGGCCTCTTATTCTCAATGCTGTGTCAGCTCTGCCATCAACTCATCAAAACCGCTGACACACTGCTGACATCCCTCTCTGTCCTATACATATCTACAGTCCTCTATGTCCATCAATCCATATAACCACTCATGTCATTTGTCTAGCTGCTTTTATCTATCAATCTATCTATCATCTTTAACTCATCCATCTATCTGTAGAATCTAATATTGCAACAGATACAAAGAAAAATTGCAAAGCAAAAAGGTAAGACAAAAGAATAGATTTAGGTTGTAAACAATGACAAGGAGTGAGAGATAAGAGAGGAGGATGGGAAAGAAGGAGTCTTTCCTCACCAGCTGACAGTGACATTTAGCGCATTGCTAGGAGAGTCAATGGAAAGCACTCAGTATCAGAGACCACACATGCACTCACACACACACACACAGTTCTCACCTAACACTTGCTACACACAGACACACATATTATAGATCTGTTCTTCTCCTCCAGAGATGGATTATTGTACCTCTCCATGCCAGGAAACAGAGAGAGAGGGGCAGGTACAGGCAAACAAGCAAAAAGCTAAAGAGACTATATACAATGTGTGTCATTAAAAACTTAAGAGATTGACCCTGTTGCACATGAATGGAGCAGCCCATAGTAATGTGAATGAGCAGGTGCAAGCTATAACTTTTGAGCATAAATATTCTAAATTGCAATAGTTGATCCTCATCAACCCCTGAGTTGCATACTTTTTTCGCAACCACCGGTACATGCTTGGTTGTGATATCACAGTTTACCAGACACATGGGTCTATAACCGCAAACCCAAGAGTAAACTTCATAAAGGGATACAGAACAATTCCTAAAAAAGCTACATCCAGCGAGTAGAAAGGATAAGGATGGATGATTTTTGTTGCAAGTCTTCATTGCGAAAGTGTCGTCATGCTGAAGATCCAAGTTGACAACGTGCAACAGTTGAGGTTGTCTGTGCTGAACGCTCGCCCTGAGATACCTCAAACCTCTGCAGTGGTACTCCACATTAACAGTCTGAGGGGATGAAGTCAGGATGCACAACTCCACACATTTCAAAGAAAACCACCGGCACACTCTTGGTTGCACTCCTGACCTGACCTTCAGTCAAGGCTTGCAGGCTCTTCTCCGTGAAGACTACTATTACGTCTCAGGGTTGAAGCTGCAGACAAAACTCATATCACAGTGATGAACCTCATAAACTAAGGAGTCAAGAAAAAGCAAAAGTACACATCCTAGTGGTCGCAGAGATGTGTGTACCTTAGGTGCAGATTATAATAAAATGATGCAATTTTAAACACTTACTCTCTAAAATAACTGCCTGCACCTGCTGCATGAATGCTACTGCTCAGCAGTCTGTTTGGGGGCAACGGCAACAGCCTCAAGAGCTTTTGAACGCACCTTGTATGCACCAAAAGAATGACGAGAGTCTGAGAACTGCAAAAAGAGACCTACACAGAACATGAAGTGCTGTTGGTAAAAAAACGCACTCCAAATGACAACTTTAAGTGCTATGTAAAGTGCTTTGGAAAAAAAAAAAAAAAAAAAACGAAAAAAAAAAAAAAAAGAGATTGTGAAATGAGTAACACCAGACAGTAGCTCTCTGCTAAATATCATTAAATTTGCTTCCCAGGTAAAACAAGCAAGGCAAAAAAAATCGAGAAAAAGAGAAAGAAAAACATAGCACTCAGCAGTCATCCTTAACATCTCCATGTCTGCCTCTCTCTCTGTCTGCTGAACCACACACTGGCCTCCTGTGTTTCTGCACAACTGCTTTGAGCTTGCTGCTTTCCCACCACATGCCCTTTGCTCATTTAGCACTTACGTTTTCTGCATACATGCCTGTGCTTGAAATAATTAATCTGTATTCTGTCCACAAGCATCTCTGTCTTATAAATAATTATTTTAAAGCCTCCAGTCTTTAAAACCAAACTGCTGACTTTGAATTCAACACAGCCAGAAGTATAAGTTATCCAAATATGGAGGAGAAAACAGGAACACGCCTGACCTCATCTTTTCATCTGTTCTGAGAGCACTCTCTCTTTCCAAGTTTACAAACCCATCTCCAACACTCTGCAGTATCAGTTATATTTGTGTTGCTTTTAATTAGTGCCACGAAACAATGCAGTAAGCTCACTTATCGTGCAGATCATTATAAAATCACAGTGTGTGATGATATATATAATAACCTTTTGTGAGCAAGAATGTTTCACAAAACAAGAGGCACTTACAGGAAGGGGAAACACACATATGAAGGTTTCTACTCACACACAAAAATGTTTAAGTAAAAATAAAGTTGCTGCTTTTGCAATAAACATTTATAGAAGAAATGTTATTTTTTCTCGAGACAAGATAAAATGTCATTAGAAAGAAAAGTCATGTTTCAGGGACATTCTGGTAAAGTAACAACTGATGTTGAAATCGTACTCAGAATTTTTTGTCCACTGGATATTGTCTGTGAGTTCAGGAACTACTTATGTTTTTTTGGGGTTTTTTTGTCTTTTCAAAAAGGTTTTGACATTTTTTAATGCTATTCAGACGACACAACGCAGAGTCAAAATTAGGGTATACAATACTGTTTTGATTTAAAAGCACTTTCTAGCAGTCTTCATATGCAATAGAGTGTATGAGGACAACCACTTAATTTAATAATTTCAGTGCAGTTAGAAGAAGAATAGCACAAAATTTATACTATTGACTATTAACAGTTAAATCAGAATATGTTTTTTGCTCTGGCTAATTTTTTGTGACGGTTTAAGTTTCTCTGGTCTGGTCTGTTAGGTCTCGCTCGCAGAACAGGCTTTCAACTAGTTTTACGTCTTCTCCAAAAAGTACTTCCACTGATGGCGATGAGGGAAAACAAACAGGCTATCTGGGACTTTGTTTACGGAAAGACATGTTAAACATCAGACAACAAGCCTGCTGACATCCTGCTGGTCTTACACTCTTGGTGGAGCAGTGTGTGTCTGACCGGCAGCTCTCTTTGGAAACAGACTCATTACATTGGGAACTAGTCAAGACTCACCTCAGGCAGGGTGAAGCATTAAAGCATAAAAACGCCTGCAGCATAAACATGGCAAAACATAGACACATACTGTATGCCTCACCTGTTATCACATGCGCACACGCACACGCACACGCACACGCACACGCACACGCACACGCACACACACACACACACAAACGTGACTACTCACAGGTCTGCAGAAATAAATATTAATCCATGTACGTCCGTTTCTTTGCATTTTCTTTCTCATACAGAAACACTAAAAAGATTGCACACCCCCTGGGCAGATGCAGGCATGCGCATGCATATGTATGTGTGTCTGTACACTTTCCTCCAAACACACGTACACACATAAAAAAAAGGCAAGAAAGGCTGTTTAGCAGTCAGTCCAAACTGTGCTGGGAGTCTCTTACTTTCCATATGACCTTTTGTCACTTTGCCAGTGACATTTTAAATATGCTCTCGCTCACCTTTGTCAGCAGCCTTGTCTGCTGGTTGCCAAACAAAGCAGAGTTGCTGAGGGAAATACAAAGAGAGGGAGCGTGTGAAGACAAAACACGGAGAAACTGCAAGAGATAAATAAAGCAGACCTAAATGAGAGGCAGGGGTCACATCTGAGAGCAATCCCAGATAAAGACAGGTGGAAAGGTTTAGCAGTTGAGAAGCAGTGAGCTGAGGTGGGATATAGGGAGGCAGAAACCGAGACAAGAAGACAGTTTAGGAGTAGAGACCACAGAAGAGAAGGATAACTCTTAAGTGAGACATAATTGTAAGAAAAGACGGGCTGAAAAAAGTGATGAACCACAAGAAAAGTGCAAAAGGTGGGGGAAAGAAAAAGTGCAAAAGGTGGGGGAAAGAAGAAAAAAAAGGTGGGGGAAAGAAGAAAAGACATGAGACGAAGAGAGGCAGGAAGGACCGATAACATGAAGTTGCCGAGAGCGGAAACGCAGAAAAGGGCAATGGTAGAAGAGAAAGTAAGGGAGTGAGTGAGTGAGTGAGTGAGTGAGTGAGAGAAGAAAAAAAACGTAAGTGGGTGAAACTAAAAGAGCCACGGATGGGGTGTGTCACTCTGGAAATTACAGCCATCCGTGGTGGAAATGTCAGAGACATGCAGTGGCCCATTTCAGAGCTGTGATAATATGTAAGCACCATTCATCTCCAGCCAGAAGGTCTAGTAGGATCAATAGAGTCTTTGCATTAATAGAGACCCCTCTCCTGCATTAATAAGACAAAGCGGTGCCGGCAGCACTCGCTGACATAAAAGTCATTTCAGCTCTTTTCTTTTCTCTACTACCTGAAAGATCACCGTGTTGACAGGAGGCAGAGGTCATCCTCCTCTTTTACCCAGTGATTCTCAAACTTTTCATTGAATGCCACTGTTGAGATATTGAAAAAGTTCAGCTGCCCACCCCCCTGACCCTCCGTTTGAGAGCGTCTGCTTTGACCAAAAAGCCTGCCATCAAGTCGGAACTCAATGGATTGCTGTTCCGTGGCTGATCTCAGGCTCCCTGTGGAGATGTGACGCTTAAAGCAGATATTCTCAGGTGGACATCAATAAAAAAAAAATCACACTACAATGGTACTTAAGTAGAGAATGTGTACTAGTATACAGTTTCATCAACCAACATCCATTTAAAGGTCAAGGCAGCGTTTTTCTGGAGTCATGGACTTTGCCAGTGTTTTCCAGTCTTCAAGGGCATGTGCGTCCTTTCTCAGCCAGCTCATTAGACATAGGTGGAAGGACGTTTTAAGAGGAAGAATGGGAATTATAAAGGTCAGGAAAGGGTTTCTCCCTTGTCAGCGTCTGCTTTGTCACTCTGTCACTCCCCGCAGGCAGGGTGACATTTTAATAAAATGTTCAAAAGGACAATTAACACATCAGGGGCGAGACACGCTATGCTGTTCTTGCTTTCTTCATCACCAGCATTAAAGCGTGATTCTTCAGAAGTTCACCCATGTTTCTGAGTGCTCGGTAGTCATTCATTATTCAATTATATCTGTGATGACGTGAGTTTATCCAATGAGGTTCAGTTCCACCACAAACTCATAATGCATCAGATCATGTGGGTGATAAACACATCACACAAGTGAGCATTGCAACTTCTATTAGGTTGCTTGATTGTATCAATACTCTGGGCAATTTTCTTTGTCTCCAATATCAGTTTCATTAATTAAGGCTCAGATTAAACAACAGGAAATTAAAAATATAAAATTTGGCAGGAACTTTTTTTTCCCTTCATCTTAGGTTTTGTAGGTTGAAGCCATCTCTCCGTCTGTCCATCTGACCTTTAATTGTTCTTGTCAACAATTTACCGACTTTACACTTCGTGGTTTAATGGACGAGGAAGTGCAGTTTGGATTAGTGATTCACAAAAAAGGTAAGAAGAAACGCTGCTCTGCATGCAACTTTAGGTTCAATCCAGGGACATGTAGTCCCCCCCCCTCCTGCAGCATGTCCTCAGTCTGCCTTAGGGTCTCCTCCCACATGGCCTGTTACACCTCTGGGGAGGGGGGGGGATGTCTAAGCAGCGGCCTCCTCTTGAACTGCTGAACTCTTTACCTTGTCAGAATCACAGAGTTTTCTGGCACCTCAGTAGTCTTTGAGTGTCAACCTACATTTTTCTTGACTGGCTGAATTTGTCGGTTCCTTTTTCAAATGTCCAGGCTTAGAGACTTTGGTTCAGGAAACAGGGAAGGGACAACCTTTTAGCTTTTTCTGCTTGCCCATAAAGAAGAATGCGTGACAGTCATTAAATCAAAAAAACCCAGTTTTCTGCACTAGGTTATGAGGTCAAGATGAAACTGGATAAGAGAGGTGGATTTACGCTGGTGAAGAAAAGAAAAAGAATGGTGACCGTAACGCTGTGCTTGCCCCCACAGCCCAGTCACTGCAGCACCTTGTGCTCACTATTGTACTGCTGTCTTCATGTCCTTCACTTGCTGCTCGTGCTACATGTGAGGCTGCATTGTCCTCTGACTTTCAATTAAATTACCAAAACTGAAGTTAAAAAGGCATTTTCATTGCATGTGCATATTGGAGTCCCCGTCCAGAGGGCTTCTCTCGGTGAGTAACGCTTTGATACATCCAAACTTTACAAGAGTTCCGCTAACAAAAGGATTCAGAGGCTTTTATCAGTTTGCTCTACAACTTTGGTCGTATCAGTGTGAAAACTCAAACTGCTCGATGAATCAAAGTGACAGCTTATGTCTCCTGTGTCCATCTTTAAAGCTCCGATTCGTGCGATTAAACACAACGCAGAAATCCAAAAGATTTAAGCCCCCAATTCATGATGCTGCGGAATCATATGCACAGTCATGTAGCCACCCAAATTCACATGGGCATAAAGATCAAGTAGTGATATTTATGTACTCAAAGGGCTTCATTATCAGCTCAAGTAACAGAGTAAGCAAAGCTAAGCTTCATTTTCCCTCATGAAGCAAGGAAGCAGAAGATTTACTTCTGACAGCATGAAAGGACGCACACAATCAAACAACTCACACTTGTGGTTTGCTTGCATATATATATACACAGAAACACACAATTCACAGTTTTGCATATTCACATACATGCATACGCACTGCCATGGAGGAGAAAAAGACCTCGGGCAGTCCACAGGGAGAGTCGGTAATGAGAGAGGGAGCAGGAGGAAAGAAGTTTGGAGTGTGTGAAGCAAGGAAAGTTGGTTCTCACTTCTGAGGCTGCAGAGCCCACATGGGGAACGAGACCGTGTCACGAACAGTAAAGCTCTGAAGGAAATGTCAAATCACTGGTGTTTGAAGCGGGGGACGTATGCATAGCTACAAGCGCAAATGAACGCGCGTGAAAGTCTGATAGAGAGATAGTTAAATAGCAAGAAATCCAAGCATGCACAGTTATGTGTGTGTGCACGTGTTTGTGCGTGTGTGTGTGTGCGTGTGTGAGTGTGTGTGTGAGCTTGGCCTGCAGCGCATACTTGAGAGGGTAAACGGGTAATCTGGGGGCATGATTTGATCAAAGGCACTTTGATCATTGGAAGACTGGGTCCAGTAACATACAGTATATATGGTCTGCTTCATGATCATACACACACATGCACACACACACACACTCACAGGCCATGTATGTGAGAATAAAAGCGATGGGAAAATGGGAGAGCAATAACACTGCAGGTGCCATGTAATGGCAGCTAAATTTAATGACAGCTCCAAACCTGAATGGAGAAAATCAATCAATGCAACTAGAGGCTCGACTTGTCACAGTCAAATGTTAAGTGACTGGCAGCTACGTGGCACTCTGCACAAGGCCGGGGTTGGTCTGTCTCCTTCTTTCTTCCTCATTCTCTTTTCTTTATTTTTGCATTTTTCTTTTCTTTTTTTTGTCCAGTAGGTAGCACATTTCATTCTATTTTAAAGTACCGTATCTATCTTGAGTAGCCAAAAGATAATATTTACTCTGATGTATTAAGCCTGCAGAGCTGTGGCATTGACTTCACAGGTAGTCCTCTTGTAGTTTTATTTTGTGATTTTTTTTTTTTTATACAAGCTGAAGAGATTTTTTTCAGATATTCATTTCGCTATGTTGCCTTTGTTCTCCCTTGCAGTGTTAGTAAATGTTTATTCTCAGTCTACATGCAGTACCGACGAAGGTGTAATGTTCACCTTGACACCTCCTTTCTTAGCAACATGTTTTCATTATTTGTTTCCTGTCATCTCTGTGTGGCCATCAAGCATGCAGGCCCAAGAAGCAAAAACTACTTTCTCTTTCATTTCCTGCTCACAGTGGTTTATTTTGCAAGCCTCTTTCTCTCTGCTCTCTTTTTGTGTCAACTCTTTTGTAACAGTCTTACGATTTCTACCTCAAAGGGATAAAAATTTTTGCAGTGGCCTACAGTGGATTACAGTGGTGCTGTAATTGCAAAGAAAAAAAGGAATTGTGATCTGTCAGTTGCTGGAGAAAATCACAATGATCAGACACTTCAAAAACACAAGTGCTGGCATGTTGTATTACCAAAGCCGCATTCAGACAGGATTAATAATCCAGAGGGACATGTGTACTACAATGCTTGCTATGATCCTCTGCAACTACAGTCATGATCCTGGAAGCTGTTTAAGCCAATGCATAATTACAAGATGTTAATATTCTGTTGGAAAATACAACATAATTTAACTTGATAAAGATAAGGTTATTAATTAGAAAATAACTGGCAAATGTGTCTCTAGGTTTACATTTTTCTATGTGTTTACAGTAGAAAGAGGACTGGACAAGAGTTTCAAAATGTTACATAATCTTATTTTTTGGAGGATCCCTTTTTTTTTATGACAAAACCTCTTCCTTCACAGCCTCAGTTCATACTTTCTCATATTTTGCTTACTCCTTTTTTTCCCCAAATCACTAATGTCTCCAGTCACTGTGCAGCCTCAGACCTTCTGTTGACTTACAGATTAAGCTGACAGCAGATAGCAGAGTGCAGTCGAAGCAAAGTGATATCGAGAGTAGAGTGTGAATGTGTTTTGCCGGTGGTTCGACATGCTTTTATGGTGTGCGGGAGAGTCAAATTTACAGGACAAGCGGAGTGGCTTTCATCTGGAGAAGTGAATGCAGCAGGGTGAGCACGGCAGGTCGAGGATCCATGCAGAAGCATGACCACAAAAACAAACCAAAAAAAAGAAGTACATGGCCTTTTGCACACTCTTTTCTTCATATTGTTTGCACAAACATTTCCACACAGAAAAAAAAGGCACATTAACCCCAGATTAATGCACATTCATTCACAATCTAAAATGATATATTATTTATAAACCAATGCATTCTTCA
>JAQNCA010000015.1:11807349-11819189 GCA_029783725.1 Acanthurus tractus
TCCAAATCAAATATGACAAGTTTAGCGAATGCTGTCATCACCGCACACACGCATACACACACACCCACACACACACTTTCTCATCCTGCTGTCCTTTTTTTCTTTGGACTCTGTCCTCATCCCTCCTTGTATCTCCTTCTGTCATCACTCCAGTGTCCTTCTATTTTTTTTTACGTCTCTTTTTTTGTTCTGTTTTATCTTCTTTGCCTCATATTTGCCTCCGTTGCCTGTTACTCTTAACCTCCATGGCTCATACTCTAGATCACACTCATCCATGTCTTTTTTTCTCCCCTTTTCTCTCACTTTTGTATGCAGGTCACCATGGCTGTGCGTAAAGTAGCAAAACAGTATAAGAGGGGGAAAAAAGGACACAATGAATCGTAATATATTGGTAGAGGAAGAGAAAGCAATAGCTTCTTTCCACCTCTTTCTCTTTGCATCGCTCTCATTGCCCAGCAGGATTACATATAATATATGCACACCCACAGAGTTGCTCTGAGACAAAAGGCCAGAGGGATAGACAGAGAAAGACTGATGGAAAGAGAAATACAGTGGGGTGAAAGAGAAAAACAGACAAGGAAAGACAGACAAGTCAGGGTTCAGTTCACTCTTTTAGTTCTTGCCAAGTTAGTTTGTCGGAGGATTGTCTCTTGTGCTGCAGTACTGATTTCCCTCCGAAAGTTTGATTTTCCTCTGCTCTATCCGGCCCAGTTAGACTCCTTTTATCTACTCTAAAGTACAACAATGATTGCTGTGGGAATATACCAGTTAGATTTCATCTACACCTTTAAAGAGCATCCATAGATTGAGCTGCCATGCAAAGATTATAGCCTGCTTGTACAGGCTCAATGTGAAGAACAAGGTCCTGACTGAAACCAGTTTGACTGAGATAACGCACTCGTAAAACCAGAGGGGAGCAATGTCCCAAAACAATGTAATTTTATGCTGAAAAGAAGTCAAACTGCATACTTACTGAGAGGTTCATACGGCATATATCACTTGTTCAGAGAAGTTATACAAAACACTGTCTGACTAAATATAAGTTCTTTTATCCTCCCTGGAGAAAGAGTTTTAAAAACTCCACAGCAGTGGCCTTCGCACAGTTAAAAGTGCTATCAATCTTTGTATTTCACAATCGTGAGGTGATTAAAGAGTTTAATTGCATTTCTTTCGGGAGCGATCTAGGGATGAAGAAAGGCCATCTAAGTTTGAGTCAGATTTTGGCCCGTGTCACATGATTTTCTCTCTCATCTTTTTCCCACACAGTGTTAGTTTTGGTAAAGAAAGGCCACAAAAGTGAGCTAAAGTTGAAATTAACTCAGGCTAATTTGTTGTGCAACTTCATTCAGCAGTTATTTTCTCTTTTTTTTAAAATGTTTTCTATAATCATGGCATATTTGGTCATTAATTTCCATGGCGCATCAAATATGCTCAAGGGGTTTTTGCCCCTTCAAGAAAGGAATGTAGCCTCAGTGGCACGTTCATTTTGTTAATGTGGCTGTGTAAGTTTAATGAAGCGTTAATATTGATATCAGTGTAAATGACTGAAAACATAACAAGCTTACAGCACTCATCAATCTCCACCCCACCTTCCTTACTTGACTGAAAACGGTTCCAGAACCCAGCAGACACTAAGTGAACAGAAACTGAGGCTGTTCCTGGTTCCAGGGTCAGGAAGAATTGCAAATAATTAAAATATGTCTCCTAATAATGACTGTTTATATGTGCATGTTGGGTCCAAAAAGAACAGAAGACTTGAAGAAGGAAGACGGAAGGCTGTTCTTAGGAATAGCAGGGGCGCACTGATGAATTTCAAAGGCTAAATTAAACCTAGTTGAGAAAATAGTCTTGATTTAGTTTGTCTAGTTCTTCATCCACCTGTTCACAAAAACAATATAGTTGCCTATTTAGTTACAATAAGTTTCTGTCCAAGCTTCACCCTTTTATAGGGTCAGTGTTGTTGACTCAGAGTTTCTTATTGCTTCATGGGAGCTGCCACAAGATTCAAAGAGATCCAAAAATCTCCACATTTTAGTGTATGAGATTATAAATGAACTAATAAGAAATATTTGGTATATATGGAAAGTTTGGGGTTAAAAGCATAAGATATTTCTAATATGTAGGGCAGACAGGCAATTTTTTTCCTTTCAACATTTTCAAAATAAACATCATTAAAATATAGAAATGTTTTTCTAGCCTGTGCTGCCATCAAAGCAACGGAGACTGGGTTAAAACTTTATACAGTATTCAGTCCCTCTCTCTACATCGGCCTGGAGAGATAAAGCACGTATGGTACATACAAATAAACACTCGCAGAGGCACACATACGCTCACACACAATCTTTGAGTCTCCAGGAGAACAGGCTAGCAGGGAAACAGTGTCAGTATAATCAGAATGGAAAGCCAGGTTGAGAGCCCTCTATCCAGCTGTCTGGTAGAAATGATAATAACACAACAGTATTTGGGTCATGAGGAAGACTCAGACAGACTCAGGGTGAAGAGGGCACATCTACTTTATGAAGACTATTCTTCAAAGTTTGACAGCAGCAGCTAACTTTAGGAGAGAAATACATATAAATTCAAATGTCTGAGTTTTTTGTTTTCAAAATAATTCACTCTAACTTCAGCTATATTTTAGCCAGAGGCTCTCCAGTAGTTTATATATCGTTTGTACTGTATGTGTGTACACTCATAAGACTGCATGCATGTGTGCACAGATGATACAGGGTGTGTGTGTGTGTTTGAGAATATCCTGTGATGAGACATGCATCTGAACAGGTATGTTAATGCACAAGAGTGTATGCAAGTTTGTGTGTGTGTGTGTGTGTGTGTGTGTGTGTGTGTGTCTTTATACGCCCTCCACCCGCAGGCTTACAGTCAATCCCACTTTGGCAGAGTAATGGCCCAGGTCTCTATTGAAGTTACCCTTCATTAGTAGGAGAACAACGTTAAAGCAGGGATAGTTTGGATGAAAGTATTACGCTGTGATTCAGAGGGGCTGAGTTCTTTATCGAGTCCTACATGAGAGGGAAAAGGCCTAATGGCTCGAATTGCTGAAAAATTACAGCTGTGATTCACACTTCAAAAGACTCTGATTTTCCCCTGGCCTTTCTGCTTAGATGTGGTGAACTCTCTTTAGATTGAGGCTCTACTTCCCACCTAAATCCCTCTCTCATCTTGACCTCTGTGCTTTTTAGGAGAATCTAAACACACTGACAAAATTTGCTTGATACACTGGATGTGGAGGTTGTCTTAACGTTCTGTAAAGAGCGCCAAAGGTTTTATGAGGTTTTATGCTATCTTTGATGAGATAATGTTCTCTCAAACTCTTCTTTTCATTTAGCTTTTTATACACTGTGCCAAAGACCAGCCTTGAACCTTACTTTTAACGGAGGGTCAAAATGTGCAAGTGCAAGTGCATTGCTTTTTGGCAGTGGGATGACACATTAATAAGACAGACAAAGAAACATTCTGCTGAGGTGTCCTTGAACATGTCACTCATGTTGATTGCTGACCATCTGCTCTGACCTCCTTGTAGAAGTTTGCAAGGAAGAAAACATCTTTGCAGAAAAGCAATATAGTTCCACAAAATGTCCAATTACTGCAGGATGTTTCAGTTGGCAAGTGTATATATTTTTATTATATATATATTTTTTATAAAACTTACTTAGAGAAAAGAGCTGTAACTACACACAGCGCAGAGCAATTAACACCAAGATAGTAACTTGTCTGTTGAGGGGCAGGAGACAGAACATAGTTTCCAAATGCAGAATCTGAATCCTGATACATGACCTATGCCTTGAGATTTAATTTCCCCTCAGGACATAAAAACCACACGATTGCAACCACAAATGAAAATCAACTAAGACTGACTAGAAAAGGGCTGCTATTTTCAGATTAATCTACCAACAAGGCCTCAAAGTGTTAACTTTGCCAATTAAGCTTGGTCTTCTTTCCCATGCTGACGCTCCTTTAAGGCCAGTGGGTGCGCATCAAGGCTTTCCCCCGCTGTGAATGTAGTGCTGCAAAGACCTGAGGTTACAGGAAGCAAAGTATGACGCAAGCCCCCTGCAAATGGATACAAAGAACCCCAAGTGACATCTGGTGAAGAAGAGGCAACGCTGTTAGGAAAAGTGCGTGTGTGTGTGTTTTTGAGTGTGTGTTAGGATAGGTTTGTAGGTGTGCTGTGGGCTGCGAAGGGGATTAGTTGGGAAGGGAATGCAGAGCGTAGTTACAAGGCAGGACAAACAAGAGAGTCAGAAACAGAGAAAATACAACAGATGCAGACAGTAAGCAAAGAGGCTGGAGCAGCAAAGACGGAGGCAGAGTCAGGTGGACAATCCTGCTTTAAATATGATGTCTTTAAACAGCCTGTCTGGGATTACACTCAAAGGAATTTCCTCTAAACGCATAACCCTCCTTCGACCTTTATCTCCAGCATCTTTCAATCTTTTGGTCTCTCTCTCCATTTCTTATTCAATCCCTCCATCTGTTCTTCTCTATCTCTTTATCTCTTTTTAGAACTGCATCTCTACTTCTCTCCCTTTCAACTTATGGTGTGTCTTTTTTTCATCTCTGTGTTTGAATCCTCACATCTGCTCTCTTCCCCCAAACCAATTAAATGCCGTCTGCAATTACCCCTTTTCCTTTGCATCTCCTTGGCTCAAAGAGTTTTGTGCATGTGTGTGTGTGTAAAACAGTTGTCTTATTTTCTTCCATTATTTGGATATTTTCTTTTGCACTCTGAAACACTCTTTCAGTCATCACCTTCTGTGCAGAGGTACACACAGGACTGAATATGTTGTTCTGCAAAGCACAAAGTTGCTTGCTATTATATAGGGAAAAAAAAAATCCCCATGATTGACACATCTGTGCACCAGCTGTTTGTGTGTCTTAAAAACAATTTAAGTATTGTAGATGGAAAAAGGTTGAATCAAACAAAGACGCCACCCATAAACACCCATCTAATGCAACAAAAGGCAAGCACATCCAGTGAGAATATAACACCAAGTGCATCTGACCAACAGCTGCAGGCTGAAACTGGCTGAATGTTGAATACTAGAAGCTCATTTTGGCTCCTCCAGAGCTCATTCCTACATTTCTTATGAAGCTCAATTTTGCATGTGTGAGGTCTCTTGGTCAATTCTGACAATGTATGCTAAATTTGGACTGGAGACGCTCTTTTAGCTGAAAATGTCTGAAAAACTTGTGCAGCACGGTGGAACGGAGAAGCTAAGTGGATGGGTTAATACGAACTGAGAATGGTCAAGCAAAGAGATGGAAGTAAACCAGATTGTTGAGGGCTTGGCAGAGCAAATAGCTCAAAGAACGACATTTCGACAGGTAGGAACATCCATGGCGTTGCTTAGTTACGTAGCATTGTGTGTGTGTACACAACACAGGGTGTAAAATCTGTCTCTCTCTTATCTTTAATATTTGTTTTTGTGACTGCAACCACCATATTTCTAGACTAATATTGTTTGTTACAGTTGCTGCAGTCTCCATAGTTCTTTGTATTTATTATTTGTCATTTGTGCTTATATGTGACTTTTTCTCATTTCTGCTGAATTGTTTTTCTCTTTTTGGACAACAGGGCTTGGTGGCAGGATATTGCTTCACTTGTTTTGCTCTATTGACATTTAAAGCAACTTTAGTTTCTCATAACAATCAAGTTTTGAGTATTCTAGTATTCCTTTCATCCCTTTAAGTTTCGCTGGCAAAGTGCTGGAGATTAACACATCAAGAAACAGTTTAAGGTCGAAGTGCCTAATGTTAAGTGTGTGCCGGATGCTGCTTAGAAAAAAGATAAATTACACGGTATCAGATGTAGACTTGTGTACCCACTAATACCTAACCTGGCATTATAGGCTGCATTGGAGGCATTTCTGATACTGGTATTGGTATCAGGACAACTCATGTGAAATGTATTCCATAATTAATTTTGTGTCAGTTTTAATAATCTGATGCTTTGAAGGCACAAAAACAAACTTTCAATAAGTTAGGTTAATGTGAGCAAAGATACAGATACAGATCATTTTGCTGGTTGAACAGATACAGATGCAGATAATGACGCCTATAATACACCATACCCTATACATTCACTAAGGGGGACAGTTTGTGAGCAGCCAACTTAGCATCTCGAAACACTTTCAGGCCTCTTTTCCTCCCTGGAACATTTATTGTTCTTGAATCCTTCACTGTGGATACAAATAATGAACATGGCGCCTGCTGTTACAATGCTCTAATACCTTCTTCCTCAGTGGTCCTGTAGAGAAAAAGCTTTGTCTGGGGTTTACTAACCTTGTGTGTGGTGTTTTGCGATTGTTTAAATCTTTTAAATTCCAGCTTTTTTGGCATTCTATAGCACCACACACCTCAGCCTGTCCAAAGAAACTTTAATGCACAAACCGGCATACCACAAAATTGTAAGCAATGTTGATTGTTGCCACATCTCCAGCCTGCTGTGCTGTGCATTTTAATTGGACGCCGCTGTAACTACTTCAGTGTCGATGCTGCACTGCTTTAGAATGCTGCACAATCACTCAGAGCCCCTTTGGGAAGAATGGGGGAAACATGGAATATGGAGGGGAGAGGGAGAAAAATGAATGAAGATGGAGAGGAGGTGTGAGAATGTAATTATGAGAGAAAAGTGTGACAGAGGCGGAATAAGAGAGAGGCTGAATGAGCCTTTCGCGAATAACCGAGGTGCTCTCCATGGTGCTGAACTCACAAATGAGTCATGCAGCGGTGGTGGGAGCTTTCCATTGTTCTGTATGTCCTTAGTGGCATAAAAAAGGTACAGATGATAACAAAAATAACAGACAAATACCTGAGATGTAAGATTTCTAATAATAATAAGTAATACATTCGGTAGATGGAAAAATAACAGTAACATAATGGAAATGGAGCAGCGTTACTAGTAGTCGATAATAATAGTCCAAAGCAGAAAAAATAAGAGTTATCTCGGTAGTAGCAATCGGTATATAGACAGCTTTGCTGGCTGTTCTGGCAAAACAACTGAAGTAGTATAAAAGTAGTTTAAAATGAACATTCAAAATTGATTTTTACTTTACTTTACATCTGCTTCAGGGCTGTTAAGGAAATCCGAACACGAATTTGTCACTTGTTTATCCATCATTATTTCTCAGAGCTGTTTTGTTATTGGGTATATTTCATCTGTATCATCTGATCTGCATGTAACATGCAGAGATCAAAAGTGAAGACATTGCTGTAATGGTGACGTCATATCACAGAGGGAAAGAAATGTGCTCAGAGATGTACTTCAAATTAAGGCAGAGAGCCGGTTTAAAAGGACATGTCGAGGCAGAACTGTCTACTTCTGCTCTTCTTCTTCTTCTTCTACCCCTGATCATTTTTTATTGTTTTCCTCTAATACACTCATCTTTTTTCCTGATCTCTGTCATGTCTCTCCCAAACGATTATCATTTTCTTTCTAGTCTTGTGTTTCCCGTATTTAAGTCTCTCTGCCTGTGTTTCCACTTTCTTTCTCATTTTTTTTCTGTTCGTTCTTACTCTCAAGCAGAACATATTTACTAAAAATGAGAGAGTCTAGACAGTGGAAAGATCTCTGTGACTCATTTTATCTAAATAGGGCACCTGCTGAGGTTCCTCTGCATGTGTGTGACTGCAAACACACATCTGCATACTGTTTGTGTTTATCTGCATACACATGTACATGCACCTGTACATCAGTGTGAAGTTGATGTGCATATTGTATATTTGAACATCCAACTGCGTGCATGCTGCTGAGTGTTGGTTTAACTGGAGAGGTGGAAAGCAGAGAATCCCTGGGAAAGCGGAGGAGGGTATCCATGCAGCAAATTAAAACTGGCCTTTTTCACATCCAACTGTCCATCACGAAAGATAGATTTAAAATAAACCTCAACCATTTAAAGAACAGGACGGAAACAGACACACCCACACGCACCTTGGAAACTAGAAAACCCAAGCCCCCACCCCTGAGACACACAAATGCACATACAGCCAATCACAATTTCTCACACATCATTAGGTGCGAGGTAGTATCAATACCTAATCTCAGCGCCATGTAATTAGTCCCTATAGATCCTTTATTGAACACAATCAGACGGCAATAACTCAAAAACTGACATCAGCAATAAAGTCATTTCTGCTGATCAACCGTCTGCTGATGTGAAGCACTGTAGACAGTGGTATTTATTTTATAGGGTAAGCACTCTGCAGTCTCTGGCAGATCTCCTAAACAAATTCAATGTAATGTTGCATTAGTAAGGGGAAAATCTGCAAGCGCACGTTTCTATAAGTAATTCTGTTGCTGTCTCTGTAGACTGTTTTTCATCCGTGCAGGTCATTTGTGGGGAAAAATGTGTCTCAGCAAAGCAATAGATTTGTTTTTGTTTTTTTCTTCCATTCACATTGATGGGTTCATTGCTGATAAATCTCAAAGAAGCAGCCAGTAATCAGCTGGACACAGACATAGCACTATATGTGGGACCTGGGAGTCCAGATGATAAAGCCAGGAATAAGTAAAAAGAAAACAAAAACAGGGACAAATACAAAAAAAACAAACAAAAAACTCCTGTCAAGTTTGTGCGTTTCTCCATTAATGGTGTTTGGTTTAAAGTGAAGTCAGACATCTGCCCTCAGTCCTGTTTACTCTTTTTTACCAATAAACTGACATTGTGAATGCAGTGTTAATTGAAGTTTTTCACAGTGCCTCTAATTGTCACATTGACACTCTTAGCTTCTCACGTTTTTTAAATTATGTAGTCATTTACTTCTGTTTGTAAGAAGCTCTGGGCTTTGTTTTGTGGCAGTAACCATCTAGCAGCTGTTTTTCTGTTTGTTTTTGTAATTTTTTTTTTCTCCAAGAAGTCTAAATGCAGTTTCATAAAGTTAACATGCTTGCTAATAACCCAAACAAGTAAATTAAAAACCAAAAGCCCAAGCTGCTGATTTTCTCTCAATGCTTGACTAATGCAGGTTACCTCTGATTCTGCTATGTCAAATTTCAGAGTTTTACTTAGATTTGGCGCATCTGGATGTCCCACAGTAATAACTCATCAGGAGGGACTAAAATGCAGCTACTCATACTTTTAGTTACTTAGAGATAAGAGATCATTTAGGAAAACCCACTTGATGGAGTGCACATAGACTAAGTCTGCTTCACGACAGAGACTCTAAAACACAGTGGACATTTAACCACTTAAACTGTTTTAAATGACCTCTTTACTCTCATACTTTATTATCTTGATTGGATAAGCTGCATTAAATGACCTCACTCATCCATAAAATCTAAATACCCATCCAAGAAAACTCGATACAGCAAAAATCCTTTCGCATTAAAACGTAAAGCCACATGAGCTCAACATTTAGCACATGCACTTAATTAAGTTTTAAATATTAGTGACCCTTTAAGAGATGGCCTGCAGTTTTTTACCTTTGCCATTCAGCTTTTCATGTCAGCACCCCTGCACAGTTCAATAAAACTGTATTGTATCCCCCATCAGTATTCAACAGCTGTATTTCAGTACCAGAAAGCATATTAGATGTTTCTTCTTTACACTTTGCAGGGTCTTGTATGTATCATCGCTCTGTGTCAATAAAGCTTGCCGTGGATACGAGGAGATGACAGCACAATCTCTCCTGCGAATACTGAGTTCTCTGTACCAATCATCGTGCCTTTGCTTCAGGCAGTACAAATTAATCTCACAGTGTTCATCATATTAATAGTGAAAATAAATTACCCTGCTTTCAAAAAAAAAAGTCACCAAGAAAATGAAATGAAAGCCATGAGTGTAAGATTGTGACGTCCCAAACATCAGAAAGGTCAGTGTTATGAAACCCTGCTGTTTGATGTGGCTTACACTGAATGGCTCATCTCATTATCGGTGAGTGTGAGTAATAGCACAATCTTAACAAAATGAGTACTTTCAAATGATGCGTATCCTGATGAAAGTTTAAAGTAAATGAAAAACCTTAATTGTTTTTTGAAAAATAAAATCAATTTAATTTTTAAAAGCTACAATTTGTTAAATGTAAATAAATATTAGACCACGTTACAAATGATTTTCTCAGCTCCATCTCTGTGTTGGTTCCCAGCGCTTATTCAGTATTAAAGGCATGTTGCTGGGGCGGAAGATTTCAGCTTATGTGTGCTCCCTTTTTGTTCAGCGTATTGCCTTTTATAATGAGACACAGGGTTGAAAGAGATATCTTGACAGTGGGGTGCAAATGCCTTTACCCGTGAGTGTTAGGCTTCACTCTTAAGTTTACCTGTGCTCAGACAGCCTTGACAAAACTCCACTGCTTTTCTGTCTTCCACTGCTCCGAACCTTTTAGAATTAACGATCATCTTAATAAAGGCTGCTGTTCTGCTGGAGACTCGACCATAAAAACATTTTCATTACACAAAACGTTGTTACGAGATCGAATTTGCAGTTTCAGCAACACTTTGCTGCTAAGTAGCGGCTCTCCAATGTCATGCTTTAGCACAATGATATGCTACCACTCTCCCCCCCCCTTCACGTTCTCCCTCTTTGCCTCTCTCTCATCATTCTGTATCACCAGTAGCGGCTCAATTATGTGGTGACCACAATAGACCATGAATACCAATTTGTGGGGAGATGGGGGAGAGAGGGAGTGGAGGAGGGGGGTCTTGCTAGCCAGCAAAATTGAGAGCGACAGAAGCTTGGCCTCGTTTCCCCTCTCCAGTGCCACTGTAATTCACCTTGTGCCACCTCTATCTTATCCTACACTATGCTGCACTTCAATCTGCCACTACACCACTCCCTCATCTTCCAGCCTTCTCTTTCTCTCAGCGTCTCTCTTGAAATCCTCTCTTCCCTCGCAGCCTTCCATCCCATACCAAATATCTTATTAGTGATTCATATGTAAATAAGGTTTTTTAAAAAGCTGACCCAGTGCCATCAGGTGGGCTGAGGATGCAATCTGTGCAGAGAGGTTTGCACATCATTGCATGCCTGGTGACTGTGTGTGTGTGTGTGTGTGTGTCCGTGTGTGTGCGTGTGCGTGTGTGTGCGTGTGTGATCTGATCTAGATTCACGCAAGGCTTTGGTTTTTTGTTGTGTGTTCTCTGCTTTTATGCATATGGTCTTTTAAGTCACCAGCATTTCTCGCCCTCTCTCCCTCTTTTCTCTATCTGTCTCTCAAACAGGCATTCAGTGGGTTGCTCCACTTTCTATCCTTCCTCCCCCATCAGCCTTCTCTCTTTCTCTCCATCCCTCTATCTGTGGGAGGGATGAGGTGACCATCTGTTGTTCAGAGAGAGCTTGAGAGGGATTGAGGGGGAGAGAGAAAGTCAGACAGAGTGCGGGAGAGCAAGCAGTGCAGTGATATTGTAATTGCAGTCAAAGTAGAATTGAACTGAGGGGAAGAGAGAGGAGATATGTGAACTGATAGTGTCACTGCAGTCAAAGGTAGAGAGGGATTAACAGGGATTGAAAGAAAGACTAAGAAATAAAAAACAGAGGGATAGAGAGGTGGTATGATATTGTCATTGCAGTAAGGCTGGCAGTGGCAGGCCCTTAGTGTTTGATTTATGTCTCCTTTGCAGTGTGTTTGTGTGAGTATGTGTCCGTGAGTGTATGTGTGATTTATTGTTCGTTAACGCTGAGGAATTAAACCTTGTATCCCACTGAGCTGTGCACATCAATTACCAGCCCAACAAACGGCTGGGCCTTGCCTCGGTTCACCTTTAATGAGGAGAGGTGGCAATTCACATACACACAAACACACACGCATACACACACACACACACACACAGTGATTCTGACTCACACATACCTACAAACACTGAAGGCTCTAGCACACTTATTCAT
>JAQNCA010000015.1:11837164-11849353 GCA_029783725.1 Acanthurus tractus
CAGACAGGCAGGCAGACAGGCAGGCAGACAGGCAGAAACAACCTCCTCTCCGCCAGGTCTCTCTATGCAGGTCTGCTAACACAAAGATGAAACTAGCATTGATAATTTTAACAATCTCCCCTCAAACTCAAGTCTGTGTAGTAGTGTGGTTGTTTGTCATTTTTTCTTTTATTCACAAGGCTCTTTTTCTCTGGGTTCCACTTGTGTTGTGTTCCTATGTTGTGTTTTTTTTCATGTACAAAAATAATGTTGTAGACAAGGTTCAAAGGTATAATAGGATCCAGCAGAGAGAAAATGGTTCAGCTGGCCTTGTGCTTGTCTTTGACGCAACTGAACAAACAAACCATAGGACTCTGGACACTGAATATAACATCCATATAAAAGTTTCTGTCCTTTAATTCACTGCAGTAAAGTTTAACTATGTTGAATAATACACAGCATACAATCCATTATTTAAATTAAAGGTTCCAGATAAAGATCCATAGAAGCCAATTAGGTCATGAAACTATGTGTTGATATAATGCCTTACAGTCACACATGACATTTTAAAAATGTATCTGAATAGAAATTATTTTCTGCATGAAATTATGTTCAAGGCAACAAAAGCAATATGTGTGTCACTCTGAAATGACTTGATCAGGGCTCTGGCTTGTGAAATGAAACAGGAGGCTTTTACAGCACGCTGTTGGAAAGCAACAGTGGCACCTGTGTTCTCAACAGGGTGTTCAGAAATCTGGGAATATGTATGGGTATGACAGTGTGTGTGAGAGCACATTCATCCAAAAATGAATTCCTCTTTCCATAAAATCTGCTTCTGTGACTAAACAGTAGGTCAGTGAGATAAAAAAGGAACCCTTAAAAAAAACAGACACGAGCCCTGTAGCAACAAATAAAACAAGACAGAGCCACGGTTCTTCTGTACAACATCACTGGAAACATGATAACTCAGGACTGCTTATTGACCAGCATGATTCACTTCCTGTAACAGATCCAACAGCGTGAAGTGCATCACCATGAAAGCAAAGGAGTTTCACTAAGAGGGAGCAAAGACTGCTGACTCAGGTCATGTGGCTTCACACACACTGAGAAGGAGAAGAGTGACAGAGAGTGGGAAGAAGAAAACGGAGCAGAGTAATGCAGTTATAAGTAAGGTAAAAGGATGGAGAGACAGAGGGAGAGGTGGAGAAAGAGATGACTTAATGGAAACAGATGGAAGGAAAACAGAGAGAAGCAAAGAAAGAGGGAGACTGTGTAAGCACATATATACTTACACATGCTCTGAGAATAAATAGTGCCATGCATTCGGTAATCTGATGCCAGAAGCAGAGCCACGCTCTGCCCTCCACCGTCTGTCATGTTTCAAAATGTTCTCCTCTGTAATTCTTGACAAGCACGCATTAAGATTTACCAGCATGTAAACATTTGTATGTACATATAGTCAGATGTGAAGTGCCTTGCTTTCTCAAGAAAAAAATGCACTATGCTTGACATCAATCAGCACAGGCACGGAAATGTACTTGCAATCAAAAAGGCAAATTTCAATCTGTCACTACTTGTCTGTGCATTTTCAAGCCAGAATTCAACTGTTGTAATTTATGGTAATACATTGCTCATGAGAGAAAGTTCAAAAAGTGAGGCTGCACTTCATAAAAAAAAAAAAAAAAAGCACAGTTTTTCTAAACACGTGATCCTTTGATTATAGGAAAAGCTTCTATACATTTTCTGTGCAATAAACTGCCAGGGAACTACCACAAGGAACTACTGTAACATGTATCAAAGTGAGTGTTTGATTGTAAGGTGAGCAAGTTAGTAAATTGATTTCTTTCAAATTGCAGGGAATTATAAATACAAATCAGAAAGAAACATTTGTTTGTTTGGGCGTCTCTGTGATAAGAGATATTTCTCGGCATTTGTTCATCTCTTTCTGGTAAAAAGTAAATGCTAATCATTGCTGTCACAATGTAGAGCTGGGTTCTCCATCATCATGACAATAGAGGAAAAATGCTGTCTCAGGATGGCTGGTGGAATATAATCAGGGCCACCATCACTATGGAACAAAGGCAAAAGCATTTTTCATATATTGTAGGTATTCACAAGTTGTAATAGAAGCAAGTCAAGTTTTGTCTATTTCCTTCGTTAAATTGGGCCATTATAAGGAGGGAAATAGCTTTTTTCTTAGTAAAATGTAAAAGCTTTCACATTATATCCTGATTGTTATCTTGCTTCCTGGTGTGACAGCAACACCAGAGATGATTCAACATCTCTGAATTTCAGAAAACTGTGGTGTGACATATGGGGAGATATTACAACTAAGCATAAGAAGTATCATAAATATTACATGTAGCCAAAGATCAAAAAAGATTTTGAAAAGGTATGAGTTTTACCTTATCTAAACGACTATTTATACGACAAGAAAACATCTCACAGCAGGGCAACATCTCACAGAAGTGCAAGAACAAACGACTGCCTGAACATCGGTGCAGACAATCTGGGACATGATAAGCTATTGCTCATATCAACTTTTAATGCATCAGGACATACTGAGGTGAGAGAGTGAAAATGTCAGAAATTTCATCAATTAGACATGACAACGTTCTTGCACAGTTTGTTTAGCAAGTCAGTGTTACAACCAGTTGTTTCAATGCTAATCTGCTTTGTTCAATTGTCTTGCATTTTGACTGTCTCATCTGTTCTGTCATCTGCTGTCTTGCCTACAACACCAGCCGCAGACAGCCATTAACAAACTGTGTCAACATAAATTTAACCTAAAACACCACTATACTACAGTACTAATGCAGTACTGCTGCTTTCCTTTTGATGACTTACTATTTTTTCTACCAGATTTCTGTTAAGTTTTATTGAAATTCTTTTAAAAGGCATGTCAAAAGTAGGTAATACAAAATAAAAAAAGAAAGAAAGAAAACAGAAAAATCTGAGCTATGTTTCTCTGCATGCAAAGACTTGGTACCATTTAAGCTCAACTGCCTTAACTTTGATCATAAAAAATGATTCTGATTATCTGATGAGTTAAGAGTTACAACCATTTATTAAATTTCATACAAAACAAGGAAGTCACGCTGGTCTGAGGTTAGACCTTGTGTTTTTTTGCACACCAAGCAAAATTAGACTTTCAAATCTCAGTTTTTAACATGTCAACTTCCGACTGACGCCACGCCGCACTTTCTCCACTTCCCCTCCGTCTCATCATATCCCCATCCTTGCATCCCCCTCATTGGGCTCCCTGCGTTTTTTGCCCCTGAGAGCTGCAGGAGACGTTTTCGTCCTTCGTCTGACACATTGTGCTCCGGTGATTTATACCTCTGCACCCCTGCCTCTCTCTTTCTTTCTCTCCCCCTCTGCGTCTTTCTGTCCCATTCACTTCTAACTCCTTGTAGCTCTTGCTCATTGTTCATTTCTTTCTTGTTGGCCTCTGCACACATACACCTGAAAACACACTGACACAAGGACACACGCACACGAACACACTCACACACGTATAGACACACACACACACACACACACAAACACACACAAAAAATAGCCCCGAGCCTTGCTGAGTGTAGGAGAGAGGTCTCTAATCCTGTCCCAGGGAGAGTGGGCCTGCTGGGGGATTAGAGAAGGGCTGTGGGTGGCTCAAAAGATGGAGGGCATAGAGGGGTAGACAGCTCGAGAGACGGTGTGAGCATGAGTAATACAGCTTTCAGATGGACACAGTGATGTGGCAGTCTACCTAAATGAGTCAATGCACTTCATCAATACCGACTTTTCGACCTTCTCCCTGACCAGGGTGCAGCGTGGGTGTCATTAATTTTAGGTCCCTGATGCCTAAATGTTTATTTACTGACTTCCAACTCCCGAAAAAACAGACAGAAAGAGGGTGACATGGAGCATGCTAATGGGCTCAGGATATCTCCTGCTCTACCCTTTCAATTGTAAATGCAAGTTGTTTTCTAGTTAAACTTTAGGTGAGCACATTTTAGGTAGAGTCCAAATGTGATTAACAGTGACAAGGACAGCGGACTGGACTTCTCGGTCCCCCCCTTCTCCTTTTCTTGTACGCTTTTTTTCTTCCTACTCTCTCTTCCTAGCTCTAAGATACAGAGCATAGACTGTGCAAAATGGACATTTTTCCTCATTACTGCATGTCTTTCATATAAGATATGGTTGGAAATGAGCAAGTGTGTGTGTGACTGTGTTTGTGTACAGAGGAATCAATCATGCAATACTAATCCCACTCTCTGCTCTTTGGCAGGTTCATGGCACATTAGAGTAAACCAGTGGAGGCGAATATAGAAGTCCCTCCATCCTACATCTACTTATATTCGTGGAGACGCAGGTTCAGAGCAGCGAACCTTAAAATACACTTAAATGATAAACAGTAAGTAAATTTTTTTTTTTTTTTTTACATTCACTGATTTATTCTAAGGGACAGTGTGCATAAAACACACTCATTCTTTGAATTAATAATTCTACATATGGTGTTTCCAGTCTGATGCCATGGAGCTTGGTTTCTTTCCAAGTAAATAAAATTAAACAAAGTGTTTTTCTTTTCCTGCTTTTCCCACCTCCTTCCTCCTGTTAGCATGTCTCCCACGCCAACACTACTTTGTGACAGGAAGCAGCATGTGTGCCAGCCTTCCCTTTGATATGGAACATCAGGAGCAGTTTCACTGCACCACCAAACACAGTTTTGCTGTTCAGACACACTCACACAGCCTGAACAGCATTCAAAGGAAGGCCACTATGCCGACTACTTCACTAACATGACTATTAAACGTAAAAAAAAATCCCTGCTATACGGACACATATGCTAAGCTCCACAGCATGCGTACAACGGTTCTGTGTGTGACTGCCAAGTGAAGCTGAAAACAGAGTTTCTGTCACAATATCCATATACAGGCAGATGTAAACTGCATCATGAGAATGAGAATGAGCTCCCTGAAGCTCCTTCTATGATTAAGATGTCTTGCACAAACTTGCTCTTTGCATGTGTCTTACCCCCAATTACGGCTCCCAATGACAACAGTCGGCCTCATTTAAAAAAGGTTCTTGTGCACAGATTTAATGCTTGAGGCCAAATTCAAGCCCAAGTTTTCAGGCTTATGAAAAATAGTTAATGAAAAGGAAAAAGTTGTGAATTTATTTTCTACAAATTTCTTGCAGAGAATTAAACACCAGGCTGTCATAACGCACTGCTCAAAAGTGATAACAACATGTTCACTTGTTTCTCACCATAGCCACACACTGTAATGAAGAAACAGAGGTGTTTTACGGTCTAGTGTCCAGTTTCTTTTCTTGTAAATAATGTTAGGGTTCTAGTTACTGTTTTACCAAATTCAGGTTTAAAAAGGTTCCTGTACTGTTCTACAATATGAGTATGGGCTTTTTTGCCTTTTGCCAGGAATGGAGTGGCTATTACTGTGTACTGAAAATACTAAAATGTGCCCCAATTTAACTGCAGCGACAACTTGGTGTAACACAGACTGTGCTTTTGGAGCAAGAAATATTGTCTGCATATGGTTTCCCTTTATTCTAAAGATGTTTTCAAAATAATTTCGGCAATATGCATGGCGAGACCATGGGCGAGACTCAGATACAGCATCACTAACATTTTGTTTGAGATAATGCATCAGCCACAATCAACCTTCTGACATATGTACATTATGCTAAAATACAAAGCAAATGACCTCTCATGAAAGGTGATTTTAACTCAGCTTAACCCTGCCTATCCATTTTGATTTTGTGACTACAAATGATATGTGGGGGAGGGGATGACAGCTGGCTTTGAGTGCATATGTGAGTGTGTGTTTGTGTGTTTGTGTGTGTGGACTGTGTGTGTGCAGGCTGTAGGCAAGGGGACTTAAATCCAACCCGAATGCAGATGATGGGCTTAATCCGGCCGTTCAGTGGGTCATGCTGAGGATAGCTACTGGTTTTAAAGCTGACCGCATCACACTGACACACAATTCTGCATCACTTAAACAACATACATCCATGCATCCGTCTATGTATCCATGCACTTACATAGAAAACTACATAGAAAACAAGCCTAAAGGAAACCAAACACATATTTTATCATTCTGAATTTGCGATATGTACATATGTGAGAGAGGACAATAGATAAACAGGAAAAACAAGCGGAAAAAAAATTAAGGGGGACAAAGACAAAGAAAGCACAATGAAATAAAAAAGACAGCAGTTGGGAAAACAAAAAACAAAACAAAGAATAGCAGGGAGACAAGGAGAGAAAGTAAGAGTAAAAAATCGGTGTGGTCTGTGTCTGACCCCTGTTGCATGACCCTCCCAGCAACACTGGAAACCTGTTAACAACAGGAGTCCATTTAGTTTGGAGTGACTACAATAGGGGCTCAGAACTGGATTCTGCACCACCCTTTCCATTAGTAACACAGCAGAGAACACACAAGAACATACACACATGCAGGAATAAACAGACACAAGTTCACAAAATAGTCAGAGAAAAAAGGATATGCAGCCTTTTCACAAAGGTCATGAATGTTCACCCTCTCATCCATTTAGCCTCCTTTTGCTGCCGAGTTCCGATCACAAAGTTCACAAGGAGAGAGTGCAAAATGGAGAGGCATGCGGGAATGGAAGGCTTGTGTCCTCTAAGGAAATCAGCTGTAAGCCCAAGAAACAACACTAGAGTGGAGAGGAGAGCAAGTGGGCGCAAGAGAGGAGAGAAAGAATGAGAGGTGTGAGGAAAGGTTAGAAAAATAGAAGAAATGAGGGAACTTCAAATGTTAAAATGTAAAATGTCAAAGTTGGAAAAAGATAACGGTGTGCCATACTGCATACAGTACAGTGCTGGCAGTAGAAATTGTAATAGAGGCATTCCATATCACTGCATGTAGGAGGCAACATACAGTATATGCCGGTACCCTTACCAGCAAGCAATGGTTTTAATTTCTAGTTTCAATTATATGATTTAAAAATGTGGGAGGGCAAACTAACATGCAGCACTTTCTTCTCTTTTTAACTGCTTTTCGGGTGCTGAGATTTAATGCTTTTGGGATGCTGGAATATAAATTACGTCTTTCTACCCACATTTTAATTATTATTATAACAGAGGTTTTCTTCCATATTTTTGCATGAATGCATACGTCCCTGTTAAACTTCTAAATCCGGCTTTAACATTAATGCTTACCATAGATAGAACAAGAAAAAGTGAGATTTTTTTTTAGAACTCCTTCAATTTCTTTTGGACTTATCGTGGTTATGTTAGGCTAAAAAGAGTACAAAGATAAGGGTCACAACCATTTAAACAGATATTGGTATGGAAATTTGAACAAAAACCAAACTCTTTAAAACACAAAAGGGTTGTAGTTGACTTATCAACCTATCATATGTGTATCTATATGCATGTGAGCAGCGTAGTGGTGGTTGAGGTTGAGTTCATGGAGCTGTGGTGTTTGTTCTCATGTAGTCAAAGATTAGCCTTTGCTTCTCGTGATTACATTTACACTTCAAAAATTACAAAACAAAACAAATAAGTATCCTAAACTTTGGTTTGCCATGGCTCTTAATTTCCGCAATAATCCCAAAGCTAATGGGAAAATCCCACTGGCCTTCTGTCAAGGGAATTAGGGCAATGCTAACTCCTGGGTTGGTCTGCCAAAATATATCACTGTTGCAGCACTCAGACCCTCCTTGTATTATCCATATCAGGTGCACATGTTTCTGTGTGTTTATAAAGATAACTTTTCATTCTTCTGTTACACTTATGTGTACTGGTATTTAAAAGTTACAATGAGATGAAAATAAAAATGTAAGGATATTTTAAAAGATACGACAAGGCAAAATATTGCAGGAAGATAAAAAAGGGGATCTTGGAAGAGAGATAAGTTAAGAGTGAGACAAATAGAGAGAAAGATACAGAGACATGGTCTAAGTGATGAGACAGATGAGGCAGCCAATGAGTGACAGAATGCAAAGGGGAGTGAAGGAGACAGAGACAGAGGAAAAGGAGAGGTTGCCTTAATGTTATTCCGAGCTTCAATCAGCGCTCACCCTGCTCTGCTCTCACACAATCATCTTGGCAACACGCACTTACACACACACACATACACACACGCACAAGTATCTTCCTGCCTATCAACTTTGGCATGACAGGCTGAATGCCATGGCAACAGCTTACATAAGTTTAAACAGAGTGAGCCCTGAGAAAAGAGAGAGGAGAGCTGTGAGTGTGGTAAATGGATAAACACATGGACTGATATATAGATAGAAACACACATGCACACCCACGCGCGCGCACACACACACACACACACACACAGACACACAAGGGAAAGTTATGGAAAATAACTGGTTGGCAGACAGGTGAGGTGGTCACATTGAAAGTGACTTATAGGTGGAAAAAGTGTGCTTAAAAAGAGTGAGAAAACCGGCTTTACATGAACAAGGGAAGATGGGTAGATAGACATAAAGAGAAAGAGATAAAGCCTGGGTTTAGACAGGCCTTTATGGGTTCACAGACACAGACATCCTTTGAAGTTGTGAGGAGATTTTGGGCTTACAACTCAGACAACAGAGACCAGAGCAAGACGGAAATTTGATTAAAGTTATGCACACAGACATGACAAGATACCAAAAATCAAGGAAACAAGATTGCATCAAAACTGGATTATGTTGAAAAGAAGATGAAGGGAAAAGAGATGGGCTACAAAGAGCTGCACTCATGTTCCATCATTTCAGAATTTCAATAATGCAGACGTGTTTTTGGAAAGTCATCAGTGAGAGCCTTAACACCACAGACTTTTTTCACTTTTAACACCAGCTGTTTGCAGCAGAAACAAGTAAACTGCTTTCTTTGTAACACTGCAAAGTGTTCTGATAGTGAATGTTTTGGTAGAAACAGATGTGATTGGCAGGATAAGAGGAGAAAGTTCCTACTGACATTACTGTCAGTGATGCTGAATGTTGCTCTGACACGATAAGAAGCATATAAATTTCATCTGTGAAAGGAACAAGAAGAGAGATGGTCTTTCTGGTTTGAGCTGAAGACAAAACTCAGACAGCCACTGCAAGAAACTCTTGGAGCCACCACCTCTGAAACACCGGTGGTTGGAACTGTAAATATGCACTTTTTTAAACTGAAAGACAGTAGTAAGGTTCCGGCTGAGTGACTTGAAAGACTTGCAGCTCCAGATGTGAGCCAGCAGAGCTCACCTGTTCAGAGAGACAGCTGTCTGGAGTAGACAGACAGTGACCTGGCATTGCTGCTGAGTTATCCACACACTTACACTCACACACCCAAACACATGCACGCACACGCTCAGGTAAGGAAATTACACTCATCCAGATTGGATTTCTTTTTTTTTTTTTTAAGTCTAGTCATGTAGAAAAAAGGTACTGGATTATGGGCTTGCTTGTTTGACTGTTGGGATTAATCACAATCCAAGGTTAGTGTGATTCAAGGGACACAACCACCAGGTTTGAAAAACATTTGAAACACATTCTGTGTGCACGCTTAATTTTTGGGGGGAACTATGCTTAGTGGCTATTGGTTTTGTCTTTGTTTTTTTGCAAATGAGTCCTTAATCAAACACTTATTATAGTTGTCAAAGTATCTTGGGCGTCACTCCTCCCACTTACCAAGCGTTTCTATCATGATACTGTTTGAAGTGTGCGTCTCTCTTTTAGACACCAGAGGTTGGTTTGGAGATTACTGGGTGATGTTGCAAATTGGGCAGGTCCATTTTTTTTTAGCACCGTGAGTGAATCTGGAACTTTACAATCTACAGATGTGCCAGATGGAGGCATCAGGTCTTTCTCTTTCCGATGCTCCTCCAACCAATTAAGTACTCCATTCCGTTTTATGCCAACAACAAATACCCAAAGCTCTTAAAGCCAAAACTGTAGAAGCATGTCTTTTAAGTGGAATAAAGCAAGCACTGTTCTGCAACTGAGTTGATCTCACTACAGTACTTAAAAAAGGTTTGAGGTATGGTGTGAATGCTGCAGATACAAAAGAACAAAGCTGCCAAAAACAGCAGGGAAAGAAAACAATCAGACTAAACATAATTAGCAGACACAGGTTGTTCAAATCAAAGCATGAGTGTAGACAACAATCCCTCCGGAAATAATAATTGTGATTTTCAAGAACTAAAACTGAGTAAGTTCGGCTGTTTATCATGCGATGGTACACCTTGTTCTATGAAGCAAAATACATCAATTGTAGCTGTTGGAATTAATTGACTCTTGATTATTTCATATCACATATTGCTTCCTATTTCTAGCAATGTTTTTTTAATAGCAACAACTAGAAAATAACTGAACTGAAACAAGCCAAGAGTTTATTAGAACATGCCGATGCTGCATATATTAATGTGAACTTTAAAAAATAAAACTGAAACACTATGAGGATCTTTGAAAAAAACTTGTTCTAGGCGACAGAAACTCATATAGATCAGCTGCAAAACAAGCAGTTGATTGTCTCAAGCAAAACAAAATCTAAGTGCTACAAGACATGTGATGTCTCACATCTCACTAAATATAGATAGCAATACTGCCATGTTAAAATACCCTATTAAGTGTGTAAGTTGGCTTTCAAAGTCTGCTTTTGAAATGTCACTCAAATAAAATTATAACTATTGATAATCTAAACAGTAAACCACTTCAATAATCTATTAAAGAGGCTCTCTAATAGAGAGCTAATAAAAAGTTTTCATACTCCTGCTGGCTTAGAAGAGGAGGGTAAGCAGAGGGATCTTCAGCTGATTACAATATAATAACTCACCGCTTGAAGCTACTGAATCCTACACACTGGAGTTTTAATGTAAAATAGTGGATTACAAAGTGCAACATGGTACTCTTAACTGTAACTGAATAACATTAAAAACTAGTAGAAAATAAAAAAAATGTACAGAAAAAATATATGTGTGATTATAAAGTAAGTACAAGTGCCTTAAAACTTTACTTAAGTACAGCTCTTGAACAAGAAAACTTCATTGTATTCTAATTGCATTTATGAGCCTGTAAAACTATTTCCCCATTCACATTTTTATATGGTCCATCAAATGTAGGAGATGCTACACCACGGCACATTAAATCATGCAAAATAATGACATCTGCTTTGTTGTGGAGGATCAAAAACTAAGCAGCTTCCACCGCATGGCTTGTTTCATAAGTTTGACCCCTTGATCCTTTGGACTAAGGAAGCTGGAGTCAGACAAAACCAAATCTCTCCCCCTTGGCTTGTGTGCTCTGCTTCATTATTTCCAGCGGTTGTTGTGAATTTGGCTTTCGCCAATCCCTGGCTCTATTTGAATAAAATCGATCTACTCTTGATTACACCGCTGAAAATAGTGTCCACGCTCGACAGCGTCACACCCTCAATTTGTTCTAACAAGCAATGCAATGAGAGTACAACCCGAAAACCCAACACTGGGTGCCTAAATGCAAATAAACGCACAAGCACATTATGCAGACTACACACATACTCACACACACAGACACTAAAGGGAAGATATACACTGATGCGGAAAGATGTGGGCAGATAAACATGTAAATCCCTGAAAGCTTACTAACACACACACACACAAACATAAAGGCACTTCAAACAGTAGCTCATTAGATAGCCTGCAGAGAAAAAAAGAGAGGAACTATTTATTAGCTGTGGGCTTCAAAACACAGCACATGCGGGATTGTTCACAGTATGGATGTTTTATTTATGACATCTAGGTGTAAGTTTTCTTTTGCATCTGTTCTGAAGGCGGGACAATGATTTTCATGTGGGCTGATTCAAGTTGAAGGATGAGATTTCATTGTCAATTCCATGCAAGGTCCATGAGAGGACCGAGGTAAAGGGGCCCGTCCCATCGAATATTTAAGTTTTGTGGATTCAAGTATGTATGTGAGCATATAAAAGAATCAAGATGCAGGGGGTTATCCTGTCCTCAAAGAATATTTTTTACAGTTCTTGCCAGAAATAAAATTGGACTATTTTTAAAAATCATTCAATGTTTTGCCAAAAGGTTTTTAAAAAGCAAGCAGAGATCAGATTAAAAACACCATTTACAAAAAGACAAGGTAAAACTTAGAGCTGCAAAATAATATCTGTTACTATCTGTTTTCCATGAATAGTTTTTGAAAAGGGAAATGCAACATTATAAACAATTCATTTATGTTGTCGACATATTTTCAATTAATTTTCTATTACTGGGTGAC
>JAQNCA010000015.1:11850850-11869298 GCA_029783725.1 Acanthurus tractus
CTCCTCAGCAGGTGGAGGCGACTCTGGCCCTTCTTGTACAGGGCGTGGGTGTTGTCAGTCCAGTCCAGTTTGTTATTGAGGTGAACACCCAGGAATTTGTAGTTCTCCACTACCTCAATGTCCAAACCCTGGATGTTCACCGGAGTGAAGCGTTATTAATGAAAGTCTGAAAGAACCGTCTGTCTATGAGTTTATATACCAAGAAAACACACCGCACAAAGATGCACTCTCACAGAAACGCCCACCACACACTCTGCATTCTGAATACAACAGAGGAAACCTCATCACATGGTGAAAGCTCTGCAGAACTTCAAACACCCTTGATCATTCCTCCACGTTATCCTCTTTCTTCACTGCAGCGGGTTGCAGCTGTTTTGCTATCCTATGCCGTTCTCAAGGCATCACTATTTACAGCCATATAAAATTTTGTTCATAGCTCTCACTAGGGTGGGGAGAATGCCCTGGGCATACTTGACTCCGGACAAAGCATAACTTTGAACAGTAGAAAAAGAAATTAGAAGATGTAGTTGTACCTCTGGAACTGTGTGTACCCACTGGCCAAGGATTGATTCTCCCCTCTTGTGCGTCTACTGCTCATCTGCACTAGTTTCACAATAAATAAATAAAATAGAAACACGGACAGCTAATGCCACCTGTAGAATCCTAGAGGTAATTTTTTTGTCAGGAGTTTTATATTTACCTTGATGTAAGAAAGAGGTGAAAAGATTTCAGTGTCGTCTCTGTAGAGGTACTTGGATTATAGTGGATTTGTCTGGCAGACCATTCTTTCAGGCTTGTCAAGAGGGGCGCTCTTTTGTTGAGAGGGCGACCTGCTGCTGTTATGTTGCACTTGAAGTTGTGGGTGGTCATTTGAAGAGGTTACACAAAAGCATTGCATGCATGTGTTTTGCAATTTTGTCGGTATGAGTCATTGTTTTTAACTTGTATTTGCCTCTGAGCAGTTTGTTTGGTGGCACTTTATGTCACAGCTCTGTGATAGCAAGAAAAAATAGGGGGGTGTAACAAATGCAAAACCAACTGTTTCTTCTTTTATGGATATATTTTTTTAACTAAATATGAAAGACCAAAGTCATATCCTGGAAAGATAAATATCAGTTTCTCTGAAGTAACAAAGGATAAAGGATAAACTGGGATAATCAGAGAACTACAACATTCAAATTGTACATATTTCAGGATCTGTTTATGCATCAGGACTGACTGTTATCTTCAAATGACCCTAAACCTGTATGGTCTCTCAGATTGTAGACTGTACAGTTTTTCTTGTTCTGATTTCAAAAATAATACTAAATTATCTTTACACATGAATATTACAAATGTCTGACAGATTCGACAAGCCTCTCACTGATTCCAGCTTAAGTGAAGCAAAATTACTGCTTCTTTTTCAGTCCTTGATCCAAGGCAAATTGTGGCACGCAAAGTCCCTTATTAGAGTATAGCTGAAGTTACAGCACCAGAAGGAAGAGAGTAGGAGCTATCAGAGTGTAAACCTGCCAATGTAAATACATTTCCTCTGACTTGTAAAACGCTGGTATATGTGATAAATTCTGTTTAGTACACTGTGAGAAAGGAGCAGCTTTCGCCAACCAATGGAATATTGTGTTTTAAGATAAAAGTCTCCAGAGTACACATGATCAAGAGTCTATTACTCATGACATCAAACCAATCAGACGTTGTGCTGTGGGTGAGCCTTCAGAGTGCTAAGGGAGAAGCTGCTATATCAGCACTCTATAGACATACACATAATATATATCATTTGCATTTATATTAATTTGTGTTGATTAAGCTGATGAGGTACAAATTGATGACAATATGAAATATGGCAACAGACATTGGAAGCTTCATTTGAAAGCCTATAATGTAAAGAAATGTAATATAAAGAAACTGTCTTTCAGCTCAGCCCTACTTCGCACTTAGTACAAGCAGTACAAATAATTATCATGTTTCAGGAAAGCAATTACCAACATATTGTTTGAATGTGTTTCATTCATTTTACAGTGTCAAAATGCCAATAGTATAAAGTATGTTTTGCAAATTGGATCAAGGGATGTGTCACTTTGTGAAAGACAAGAGATTTCACTTCAAGGTTTGTTAACAGGGAGCCCTGAAACAAATTACATTCATGTTCAATTGTAGAAAAAAAATAATCTAATCAAAATTATAAATTCTGAAACTATAAAATAATCCCGGGATCAAAAGTGACCTCAGGCCTCATTTTTATGCTAATGTTGTTTCAAGCAAGCCTCATTTCCACTGAAACAACAAAGAGAAATGTTGATGCTGTGTCAAAGCAAAATGAATCAATTAAAGTATCTAATGTCATTGGTATGGAGAAAACAAGAACAGACAACATTGAAAACACTGAAGTCAAAGAAAGTCTTTCAGATGGCTGAATCAGCAAAATAGACACCTTTTTCATTTGTTTGTATTTTATCACTGACACATGTTGAGTCCATGTGTCTTTGATTTGTTTATGAACAAATGAGCTAAAGAATAAATGTGGCAAGACAAACTTTCTACATGTGTTTTCAGAAAAAGTGCGCTGCCTCTATATTACTGGCCAACTAGGTGCTCAAGTGACAAAAAAGACCAAATTAGCAAAATCGACTGAAAAATGGCCTGTCCTGAACACTCTGTTTAATTAAAGAGCCTATTAATGCTTTCAGGAGCAAAGAATCTTTTTTTTGTTTGTAGGCAAAGACCTTTCAACAAGTGCCACTCTAATTAAACTGCAATATTGCCTGTTTAATCCCATTTTAGTTCATTCTACAAATTGAAAGAGTATGAAACAGTGAATTGGATAATATAAAATTTGATCTTGGATAAGTTCTGCACTCAATTAACTGCTTTCTTTCTGTTTATGATTCATGCTTTATGAAAAATATAGAAAGACAAACTATCTACAAGCTTCATATATTGAATGTACTGTTTTACCCATTCAGATGTTTCTCCTGGGTATTTTTAAGCACGTTTTTTGTCAGGCAGACCGCAGTCTGTGGCATCACAAAGCTCCTGTGATCTGTTCTTTAGCAGCATAATTTATGTCATAAACATGTGATGTTACTGAATCAAGTGCAGCGATTCCCACTGTGGCCTCAAACAAAGCAGCAACTTTTTAGTAAAACTACACGAAGTTATACTTCTGGCATCAGTGCAGGATAATGTTTCCTTTCCTTGAGCAAAAAGCATTTATACCATGCATCAACAGTAAAGTGTTCCTGAACATTATGACCTGAAGTTATTGAAGATGGGTTAAGTTTAGAGGACTAAATAATGTTTTCAGAGCAATTAAAATCAATTCCTGGAAGGTGACATTTTGCAGACACAATATCTTTATTTGACAATGTCTAAATTTTGTGAGCTGCTAATTTCAAATTCTGCAAAAAGAAAATAAAGATACAGTGAAGTGTACGTACAGTATGTCTTTCCGGAGTTAGTTTGTGCTTCCCATTTAGTTCTAACTAATATTACTCACCCACTACAATGTTTTTATTATTTTATTTTTTATTTTTTATTTTTATCATGTCCTACAATGATAAAAATGTTCCAAACAGTGTAGTTTCAGCTATTTGCAAGGCAGCCAATTAAAATCACAGCACAAAGAAATAGATGTGAATTATTGAGGAGCATGGGATTTTTCTCTACATTTTACTCCTCAGTGAAGAATACCAAAGCCAGACAAAAATATCACATTCAAACCTTTATAACGTGTAATTAAATCACATTATTTCTGTGACTGTAATGTGATTTGTTACACTGCTGACTGATTTCACTACTCATTATGTGACATTTATTAACAATCAGCAATTTAAATGTCATGCATTTCTATGGCTCATGGGTCTTTGTGTCTTTATGCCAAAGCACCAGTGTAGTTGAAAAATATCATTTATTTCTTTTGCACAATTACTGCAAAACATCTGCAGCAAAAATATGCATGAGGTACAGAGTGTCAGCCGAATATATTTAACAGCTGATCTTCATAGTCAGATGAGGTCACTACACAGATCCACTGAAGGGTTTGGTGGTTATGTGCCTTGCTCACGAGCACTGTGAGAGTCATTGCTGGAAAAGGAAGTGCACTTTGGAATAACTCTCATGCCCACAGTAGCATAATCATCCTACTGCATGGTCATGTTTAATTACATGATTATGGTGTTGTTCTTGTAAGTCATTATGGATAAAAGCATCTGATAAGTCTAATTGGACAGACTGAGAGTCAAAAATACTGAACGTTACCACAATAGAGGTTAAGCTGCTGTTAGTCATAAACTACAAAAATGGCTAAATGAGATAAAAAGTTTAGATAGTGTGACTGATTAGTACTCATGTAACTCTGTTTTAGTCTATTTAGTCTATTAATTGCCTTTTCAGGTGCAATGACCTCATGTGTCAAGAGAGTCAAGAGAGTATGTGAAAGGTGCAGTTGAAACTCTTCTTGTTGCTTACATGCTGTATGGGTCTTGTATGCCAACATTCCCTAACTGGCACAAAACATGAATTCCAGCTGAGGATTTCCCATTAACATGTCATCAGTTTTGCAAGTGTTTGATCACGAAAACCAAAAGACGAGATTGATGAGTGATGACAAAAGTCAGTTTACTATGTGTGAAACATTACAGTTTTTTTTTTTCTTTTCAGTTCTGTTTCAGTTGATTTGCAAAGTGGGTTTGCTCATTTCAGTTTAGTCTTGATTGTTAAAATTCTTAGTATTGGGTTAGTTTTTACGTTTTTAAGTTACAGTTTTAATTTGTTTAATATTAGAATATTTGTCATGGACAAGATTTAACTAGTTCACAACACGGATTACAGAGATAAGACAGTACAGTGAAGGAAACTGACTTTAAGTCATGCAGACATGATTTTAAATGTGACCATTTGGACAATACTAAAACTAAGTTAATTTCAGTTAGAACATAATATCATTATGAGTTTTCATACTTTTGGAGATCTTGTTTTATTTTTCACAACCTTTTTTTCAAATGTCATTTAGTTTTGTTTTGTTTTTTGTGTAGTTCTGGTTAACCGACTTTGCTGCATTTAAGCCTACAGCCAGGTCAATTCTTAGTAAGGTCACCCTGCATTTGCATGGGTGTCTTAGCCCTCAAAAACACATGATAATGCAGTTTCTGATACATAGACTAATCAATACAAGGCCATAGAAATTTTACAGTATCTTATGTTTACATATATGTTGTCATGAGTCAGGATACATACGCTCTGAACCGCAAATGCACAAACAAGCATGCAAAGAGATAAATAAGACACACAAACACACACAAACACACACACTGTATTTCAGGGTGTTTTCACAGAATCACCCATTACCACCCTTTGAAGTGTGTGAGTTGCTAATGGTTTTGGATCCCATTCAGGGAGAGTCTGTTGCCTGTCTGTCCATTAGCTGGCTGACACACTCTGCTGACTAAACACAACACTTCTAGTGCCCTTGTCCTCTGTTCCTCTTCCCCCTGCTCCCCTTCATCTCAGAAATGAAAGCAGCCCACTGAATTTGTGTGTTTTTTTACGTCTATGTGGGTGTTAGTGATTGTATACCAACATACATAAAGTGCGGTTGTAATTTCCTGGTTTAGTCTGAACAATCTAAAAGAATGGCACAAATAGAAGCAGTGAGGGCAGAGGACAATTCAGTTCTTATCCATTTAACCCTTTTGGTCTGGTTAAACTGATTTTTTCCTGAATGAGCGACTGAATCAAAATTTGCTACGTTTTGGTCTGATGTGAGCATAAGTAGCACTAGCAGTATACAATACACTTTTTTATACCATTGAGTGGCACTCAAAATCATCAAACTGAATCGCAAGAGGAAGACTTCTAGTTTTTCAAGGGCCGAGATGTCATCCTCTTTCAAATTACACAAACTTACCACAGTTTCTCTAAAGAGTCTTTAGAAGTTCTGCTCTAGTAATGCAGATCTTCTTCAGACTTTTCCAGTCTGTTACATTAAAATAAATTGTTTATCTGATCCACCTGTATGCCTGGCAATTGGCACTTTGAGTCTATTTGCTGTTTTACTATTGTTCAGTTTGTGTTTAATAAGAAATACTGTGTGTCATAAAATTTACTTAGAGGTGCAGATGCAGAGTGAATTGTATTTCCCCTATTCAGAAACCATGGTTGGCTTATTTGTGTATGAGTGTTGTGTACAGCTCTAAACTGATTAATTTTACCTTTTGGCAATTAATAACACTGTATACATCAATGAACCATTTACATAAAAAAGCAATCAACTTTTCACATTTGAATGAAAACTCAGAAAAGGATTCAACAATTTAGCAATCTGACACAAAACAAACCTCTCCAACAGCATTTGTTTTATCATTAAGTAGTGTGTTAGATATCCTTTGATAAAACCAAAGTATAACAAACAAATAAAACTCAGGTGAGATGACAAATGAATAAGAACTGAATACATGTAATTAAAAAAAAAAAATTAAAACAGAAGGATAGACAAAGTCCAAGCATACTTCATACTCCAAGGTCATCAATTGACTGCTAAAAAACAGCTGACAGGGTCAACACCCTGAAAAGGAAACTATTCTAAAAACTGCCTATGCCATCGACCGCAAGGGACCATAAGGACTTGTAGACAGACTGCACTATTTTCACATCCAGCCAAAGAATAAGACCCCACACTGAGCTGTAAGGGCAGCACTTTGCACCGTGCCCTTCAGAGTGCCAAAGAGCATTCGCTCTCCTCTGCTCTCACAGTCAATCGATTGCACACTTTTCTGCCTCCTTTGTAAAAAGCAAAGACTTCTGCTGCACTATGCATGTCTGTGCACACATATGTGCAAGTAGACCTCATGCGTAACTATGCATTTCCTCAATAACACACTGGAAATCCAGCACAAGCAATCATACATGGGTACATGCACATGCAAGCACTCACGCATGTAAACTGTCACTAGCCCATTCACACTCAGCTGTGCACACGGGAATGAGAATTTTTTTGTATTCTATCCATCACTCAAGCTGCTGAATAGAGGAGCATGGTAGGGTGCTGGCTGAGTAGATAAATCTATAAATCAGATTTGATGTTTCCTGTCTGCCCGCCTGCATCTTTGTGTGTGTGTTGCCCTGCCATGTACTCAGTCAGCATCTCTGTCCATCCCAGACACAGATTAAAGAGCTGAAACTGATCTGCGATCAGCCATCCTATAATCCTCCCCATGTTGGCCACCATCATTTCATCACTAGACAACTGATAGAGATGCCAGCAGACACAATCAGCATCTATTAAAATTATATTAAACTTAATTTCAAAATATTTAGATGGAGATGACAAGGTGATCCATACTCTGAATTTCAATGGTGAGCAGTCATTAACCAGTGCTTAAATGGGGATTTAATGAAATTCCAAATTAATCAACCAAGCTGCTAAACGATTGACCTAACTTAATCTAAAACTGTGCTGCTGTCTTTAATATTGTCTTTGTGGCACTTCCAGCAGCTTCAAATTGAGCTCATTGTTAATAAACTCACACAGCATGTATTAATTACTAATTTGACCTCTTTCCACAAAGGGGAGGATTAACCAGAATTATTGCTGAACAGCATAATAACTGACTGCACTGTACGGGGAGAAGGATGGTGGCAGAAAAGAAAACTCTATTCCAATACAGAAAAATTTTCAAAAAAGAAAGCTTATTTTAAGAAATTAGGAACTTTACTTTATATTTCACAAGCAAAATGTGGTTAATCAATTAGTTCATTGGCCATAATTTTTACTCTAAAAAGTCCAAGCAGCTGCAGATGAAAACCACTGACAAATCTAATGCTCAAAATACAAGAATCTAATTGAAGTAGCTGCTTTTTCTCAGTTGAAGTAGTTGGTTTAAAAAGGGCAAAGAGAACCAGCAGAAGGAATCAGGAACAGCTGTGTTTCTGAGAGTGTCTACACCATGATGCAACGGTCTGACATTTTTCTGGTTCCTCTAAATAGCTGATTTGTTTCACCTGTTGTTGATATTTCACGTTGTTTCTGAGAATATAGCAAAGTTCAAGATGCCTTTCAGGGTTATCTGAGCAGGACTGAGGCCATTCTGAACATTATTTTTGGTCCTATTTTCTGGTGTGTCTGTTATTTTCTTTTAATTTGAATTTCACATTTCTAAACATTTTTCTCTCTTGAATGATTTTAATGCTTTATGTGAAGAACTCTGGAATGCTTTTGTGTGAGCAATGTGAAGTTCAAGCAAACTTGTCTTGTTTAACATCATCTTATTTCCCCTTGATGCTGTAAAACATGAAATTGGTGTTGAATAGTGCATGTGTATCTTTAGTCTAATATGAGCTGTGGGCCCAGCTTCAGTGCCAAGGTCAGAAAAACAATCACTGCTGCTTTTTTCAAGTAAATTTGATTGTTGTGACAGTGTTGTCTAGACCTAATAATCAGTGAGCTTGAGGGAGATGTGTTACGTACTGGGTACAGACTGAAAGAGGAGAAGTAAAAGAGCTAAGAAAAGTCTGATGGCATTGAAATGAATGGGGACACTGTAAAAGGAAAAAGAAAAAAGGAGAAAAAGTGGATGAATGTAAGAAGCAACCTATGTGAATAAAACAGGCTGGAGAACATAAAGACGAAGATAGATGTTGACCAGTAAAAAAAATGAAGAAAAAGTCAAAAAGAGCCACAATGAAAGAAAAATATAAAAGTGAAGGCAGGTGAAAGAAAGGTATTAAGTGGAAGCAGTGACCCCTGTCTGACTAATCTTAGCTTACACTGTAACAGGACCTTGAACCAGAGCTAACGGACCACATCCACATCCAGCCCCAACTCCCTGTTTTTTCTCCATCTTTTACACAGAAAAAAAGCTTTACAAAAATTGTGCATACACAGACTCATTGCTGTGCACAAGCAGGGGGTTCATATTAAAGCCTATGTAAAATACTGATTACCTGCATGTGTACAGTAAAGTCATGCATGTGCAATGACACACATGCAAATTACTTGTGATGATTCAAATGATGCATATCAGGCTGATCAAGGGATATTTAAGTGGATCTGTAACAGCTAAAATGATGCAAATCAAAATCTGACTCTTATTTTTTACTGAACTCTACTGCACTTTGTCATATCAACTAGCCAATGATCCAACACTGCTCCTTTTAATAACAGCCTGAAGGGCAGCTTTTCACTGCATATCCAAGTGAAGATTACAGTTAAAGTGAAAAATATTTGCCTGCACCAGTGATAGATCTCTGTGACACCTGGGGTGGAAAAACCCAAGGCCTCACAAAGGTTTGATTGTGACACATTGCATGCTCAGATTAGGATTTTTGGGGTTGATCACAAATAATCAAACAAAAGAAGCAGCATTCCCAAATGCCAATAAAAGTGTTCTTTGTTTCTTTCTACTATTTTATTTATTATCATTTAAATCTGTTAGTTACTAACGTTGACAAAGTAAATAATTATATTCACTCTGCTCTAGAAATTGGCTTTAAACATAACTGAAATTATTTTTGTAAACTTTAAAAAACAGTAGTGAGAAGAAAATTAAAGGGAAACAATTTAGGAAAAACTGTGTCTCATAAAATATACATTGTAAAAACTCTAACTCAAAGTACTTTTACTCCCAAACTGAACTCAGTTGACGTGCTTAAGTAGGTTTTATTTACTGTAAACTTATTGTTTTATTAGATTAAACTGCCATCCTCCTTAAGCATTTTAACAAACAGCATTTAGCATTTTAACTCAGTCTGGTGCTTTAGTTCTGCTACCCAAACACACACTAAGTGCCTTTGTGATTACAGTTAATAATAACTTGCTCGCCTCCTGCCAATGTCAATTTGCAGTGTGCAGTTTAACCAGCGTAACAATGCAGACCTGCCAGCAAACAGTTTTTTGACTGAGGGGAGAGATTGTCAGGTCTCATGGCGTCCCATGGAAGATTTGTGTTCATCTAAAACAAATTTTTTTAATCATCCCCAGTGTGGAACACAGGCTGTCGCTAGTTTAGAGCCCCCGTAACATTTTGACATTTTTCTGGCATGTAAAGTTACTGTCTGAGATGTTCTCCCTCGTCCCATCTGCCTTCCTGATTGATCAGACTACTGATCAATCTATTTATGAGGAAAATTCACCAATGGTGGTTGGTGGCCGATGAATTGGAGCACCATCAGTGAAAAAACCTGTAATCGCTACTTTCTTCCAGCAAAGAGCATAGAGCCTAAAAAACATTTAAGTAATAGCTATTAATCTTTAGCCAGCAAAAAGAAACAGCAAACTTTGTTTAACTTTGTCCAAATTGCAAACAGTGGCATCAGCAGGCATATCAGCTGTTACTAATTAGCAGTGATTTCAGTGATAACTTGATAGGAGGCCAAAATTAAACTTGGCCTAAATTAAGCTATTGTTGGTTTGCAGGCTCTCTGCAGGCCGGTTATCTGTACTCTGTCATAGATTATTTATAACCCCACTGGACAACAACAAGGGGTTTCTGTGGTCTTGAAACTCCAGCACAGCAATACGTCTTTTCTCCAGTGGATCACATTACTCATCATATCAATAATTTAAGCTTTTCAGTTTAATAGTTTTAAATCAGGGCCATCAGTAGTTGGATCAATGTGCTCATGGAAAATGAGATGAGCCAAATTTAAATGGCTACAGCTGTTATTTCAGAGCTTTATACACACAACATATACACAAATCAACAGTTATGTAAATATGCATATTGAATAGTGATATCAGCAGATCTACAATATTAAAGGTCCATTATTACTCAATATTACCAGATATCCAAAATTATAGGACTCAACTGGGACTGAGGATTGCTCGCACACTTCTCTGTATGAGATAATGTTAAGTATGTGTGTATGTATGTGGGGGTGTGTGTGTATGTGTGGGTGTGTGTGAGCGTGCATGGGTGAATTATAGGATCTGAAAGTTATTCTAGTGGAATGTGTTCTCATTACAACCCATCAGAATCTGTCCACCTCGTTAGACAAGGGTCTGCGAGATGGAGAGTGGGCTGGCACGAAAGAGGGAAGAGAGAGGGACATTCAGAGAAGGAGGCGGCATTCATCAGAAAAGAGAGAAGGATGAGGGGAGACAGCTTAAGCAAAGGTAGTCAGGAGACGAGGATCTGCTCTGACACCTTGTCATTCACTTTTACTGTTGTTATTGTAATCTGTATCTGCACAGTCAGAAACTGGAGCCGATTATGTCACGTGATGCCGTATTTCCCTTCAGTAATGCCTGCTCTTTTTTACTACTTGATCCATCAAATAACAGCCTTGATATCTCCCTTTGAAGTTTATTTGAATATCATGCTAAAAGTTGCTAATTGTACATCATTATCATAATCATCATTTATTGGATCTACAGTATGAACAGCATCAAAGGATACAGGATGAAAAAAAGCTGATAAAAAGGTCAAAATCTTGCAAAGGTGAATAAAACTGTAATGACAGTGAACAAGAAAGAAATAGATGGAAGAGAAAAAAGGGGGGCATCAAAATAAATATGATGACTTGCTTTTCTGTTACTTTCTGTTAAAGAAGGTTGTAACCTGTAATAAAGAGATGAATCGCTGCTAACCTGAGTTCATCCTGAGCTGTTACTTGGGGCGAGACCTCACTGAAGCTTTAAAAGAGTAGCCTTGCAAAGCCAGCTGAAATCTCTGGAGCTTAGTTTTTGCTTCATGATTTTAGCTTAGAAATCCACTGAAAGTCATTGGAGTTGGGTATGTGATCCTGCCACATCAGCAGACTACAAAAAAAGCTTGAGATGATAATGTGGCTTTCCAGCCTTTAAAACTTTTGAACCTTATCAACAATTACAATAAAAACTACCTGTCTTCATCTTCTCTTTTTGGCTTAAAAAATATTTATTGACCAATTTTACCTAATGAACCTAATCCCGGTCATCTACGTCAAAACAACAGAGTCAAAGTTAAACTAGGCATGACTCCACCTATATTCCTTGTACTTGCTCTTGAAAAACAACCATCTTCAGGGAAAGCATCAGGATAAATGGGATGTCCACCAACAAAGAAGGACTTAACAGCGCAACAACACACACATGTTCCCTCAGTGGCATCCCACTACTACTGCCAATCATGCTCTGTGTACATGGTCAAGCAGTGGCCAGGGACTGAACCCAAGGGGCTGTCATGGTGGCCAAGCATTTCTGGTCAGGTGACTTCCGTCCCCTGTTTTTAATGTGTGAAGCACATTCAAAGTGATGTGAAATCACCAACTAATGCAAACATTTTGTTTTTTGCAACATTTGACTTAAAATCAATATTGATATGAGATGCACTATGTTTTTAAAGTAAAAGTGCCGATGTGTTGTTTTTTGTTGTAATTGTTATTGATTACGCTTATTGGAAATTTGCAAAATGTTTTAATTACAGCGATGTTTTACTGCTCTAGAACATATTGCTGTTATAAAGCACAGTCTTTCAACCGGCACTGATTGATTTTACCTTCTTGGTAAAGGGTATGGGTATATGTCAGCAGCAGCTGAAGCTGCTTCTCTTTGAGTTTGGGCTTCTTTGCTACATAGAGGCAGGAAACCCTTAAGAGGTCAGTTCTTGGATTGCTCCAGATGACTGTTTTTGTTATTAAATCGTTTGTGCTGAGTTTTTGCTTAGGATCCAAGCTTACTGTTCCTCAACTGAATTCTCACCTCACCTTGTGCATGATTATCAGGAAATATGATATTTTCCATACTTATGATCATTCGTTTGTCTTGAAAAGTAAGAGTGAACCAGTAAACATGCCAACATGGTTACTGGACACTAATATAAGACTTAAATTTCTAATATGTTGGATGGAAAACGATCAATACAGTAAATGATCAAAGTTAATTACCTCAATTAAGTAAGCAGCAGCAATTTAATTTGACTTTGAACTAATTACATTAATTAAATAGTTATTGCTTATGTAAAAATGATCAGCATACATTACCAAGTCATTAGCCAAGAGTTTTCTCATGATCTAGCACTAAAAAGCTGTGATCTTACAACGAGTTGCATTGTTATTAGAGAATTACACTGATCCTTGTGCTAGTCTGTGTTTGCCTGTGAGTTTAACCTATATTCAGCTACATTAACCCTTTGATCTGCACATGCCTGATGGGTAGCATGATGAATCTGGGGATTACACATTAAAAACCACTGCACAACATCTGTTCAGCTGACTCACTTATGCACATGCATACAGAAACACACACAGCCTTACTCTCTTCATTGAAATTAAGTCTTCCAATGTCTATGTCTTTCATTATTATATTTTTGTCACTCCATACAATAGGTGGCATAGTCAAAATGTTTGTATATGTACGTGAGAGAGCAAGTTTGTATGTTTTCCAGACTGTGCATGCATGTGCATGTGTGTATGCACAAGTCCCCTTCTGTCATAATGGATGTTGGAAATCTAGCCACCAGCTCATGTGGAAGAGTGCTGTGGAAAAGGGCATTGTGGCGCAGCTAAGACAAATGTTGTTATTACTCTCAGCCTTTGCATTCAATTTGTTTTTTAAGCCGCTTGAATACCCCATTTACAGCCCAAGATTAAGTGAATTAATCTTTGGGCTACTTCCATTGAAGAAACACTCCTCCTTTTTCTCTTTAGGCTCAAAGGAAAAAGCACAGAGGCAGAATGGGAACATACTGCAGCCAGCCAGTCACTTGGAAAACATAACCTGTGTATTTCTGTGTGTGTGTCTTTCTGTTTCAGTGAAGTGAAGCTACAGTATATGCCTACGACGTCCTGACTTGGTCTGTGCGAGTGTTTGTCACAACAATGCTTCCAGTAGACTTGGTGACTTTGATGAGAAACAAATCTGTTTGTATATGTGTGTACACTGTATGTGTTCATGTGTGTTTGGATCTGTTGGTCTTTGACATAAATAGATATATTGTGTTCCTTATGTGTTAGCGTGTGTGTGTGTGAGTGTGTGTGTGTGTGTAAGGAATTGATTTGAGTACACAAAAAGTGCGTTTGTTTCATTATGTGTGGTTGCATGCCTTCTGTGTACATGCCCTCACTGATTGTGTGTTCAAGTGCGTGTGTATGCGTGTGCATGTGTGTGTGTGCGTGCACAGGCTGGCTTAGTCAGGAGGGAAGAGTGGTTAAAGTGCACAGTAATTGGGATGTCAGACAGGCCAGCTCTCCTGCTGAACAACCTCTGGCTGGATTGCCACAAACACAAGGATTCACCAAATAATGCGTGTGTATATATGTTTTAGTGTGTGTGTGTGTATGCGTGAAAGAAAGAGAGAGGGAGAGCGAGCGTCTGACAGAGGAAGGAACAAGGGGATAGATGACTGCACGGTGTGGGCCTCTTTGTGTGTGGGAGTGTGTGTGGGTGTGTGTGTGTGCATGTTACGTTACTGACATTGTTAAGGGAATTATGCTGCATGACTTGTCAGTGTACATTTGTATCACCAGGCCTTGCTCCCATGATGAAACATGGATAGCCTTGCAGTACGAGCATTCACTTCCAAGAAAGAAAATTCCACTTTTTCAAGGAGACTGATACAGCAGTCTAAGTATAAAGCTTAGAGGGCCCAGAAACAATAAAACAGTCTGGTCTTCTGGCATCATTTTTCCTACGAGTAAATGTTTGCTACGTTTGAGATCTCTGGCATTAAGAAAATGAGCAAAAAGCCCTTATGTTAACTTATCATCATAGATGCTTAAACACAATGTTGCATTGTACATGTAAGAGCATATATTCTGAGACATGCAAGATGAATGTTTTTCAGTACTTTCAAGATCAAGTTAAAACAGTTTGATACAGTTTAAGTTGTTAAGATATTCTTTTCAAGTCAAGATCATATCCATTTTATTTCAAGCTGCTGTAGACTGAAGCAATTCAAATTCCTTGTACTACGAAAATAAAAGTGCTTTTTGGAGAGCACTGGCTTATGGGTCAAGCTTTTTGTCTTAAAAGCACAGTCATGAATTTATGTTTGAGTGAACTGAAAAATTCATACACTGTATATTTAAGAGCTGTATGAGACTGAAAGGGGAGACTGCAGTCTGCAGTGTGGCTCTGTCTGTTTGGCCATGATCCATGTCAGTGTAGTTGTTACAGTGGTCACACACACACACACTCACACACAAACACAGAAGAGTAGGTGTTGCTCAGCATGGTCATGCACAAGCAGACACATCACATTTTTCACTTGATAAATTGCAAGAGGGAACTTTTTTTTTCTATCAAAACTCCTTGTAATGAGGAGTTTAACAAGAAGGGGAGAGACTGCATGAATGAAAAAAGAAAAACAAGAGGAATGGAAGTGATAATGGTCATATGAGATAAGAACTAGGGAGAGACAAAAACAGACAGAGAATTAGAGATAGTTAGAGACCAGGAAAAGGGCAGGAGGCAAGCGGGTAAAGAAACAGAAGCAAATAAGAGACGGTGAAAAAGGAAGCAAGTCATGAAAGTTTTTTTTCTTTTTTATTATTAGATTTTTTCAAAAGAGGCAAAAAGACAGGCTAGAAGTGCAAGGAAGAGCTATAAGAAGAATGATGAAAAGAGGCGAGGGAGATTTATTGAAAACAGAGGAAGTGCAAAGGAGCGCGGAGATTAAAAAAAGCAGGAGGAAGAGAGCAATTTAGACAGAGGAGGACAGAGTGGAAGAGAGAAATGGCAGTGCAATTAACCACTAGACCTTGTTTCCTAGCTGTGACTCACTTGACTCTATGCCTGATAAATCTACCAATGGGACACACACACACACACACAGATACAAACACACACAGGGCCAAAATACACAGGGCCAAAACACAGACAGGTGCACACATATATATATATATATACACAGGGGCCAAACAAAGCTAAACACCAAGTATTGAGCTGATCTAATCTGAGCCAAACCAGTCTGCTTCCTCCAGCCCTAATCCTATTATAACCACCACCTACTGGGAGCTATCACACACCTAAGCACACACACACCCACACACGCATGCACACATTCACACACATACACAATGACAAAACACAGAGCAGACATTGGGTTTACCTGTGTGTTAATATTAAGTGTTAAGGTTTATTTTTCTGTAAATTATCGTATAGCTCATTGATATTTTCCCAACAATGACTGATAATTACAATCACAATGACTCATTTGTTGACAATGTAAACAACAGTGCTTTCACTAATGTTACGTAGTAAGACTCTGAGGTCATACAGGATAATTTTCTGGTTTGCTTTGAAACAGCTACATTAATCAGTCTAATCTTAACATCAGCTACTTTGATACAAAAGCTAGAGCCAAATGGGCTTGCTTGAGTCAGGCCAACACATTCTCATCCTAGCACATCAAATAGTGGCATTGCTTTGTCAAGCACCTTGGTGTCTCATTCAGATGCACCAGGTACCCTTTACTGTCTATGTGCCGCACACAAAGCCTTCTTAACAGAAAGCCTTACTAAACACACAGTTAAGGTTGTGAAGAGGTCACAGTCGTGCAGTCAGGTTGAGGAAAAGACGATTGGTTTTACACTTCACGTTGCATATTTGGTTTCATACAGGGCGATGGGTGACTGTCCTGTGTGTGCGACCCGCCACTCTCCCCCAACTTTCATCCCTCTTTGAATTTTTTTCAGTCACTAAACTATGTCAGATGGAGCCGTTCCTAGAATTGCCTAATTTTGATTGAGTGACTGCTGATTATATGCTATTGGAATTTGTTTTAAGCCCAGTGTGTCTGACATAGATGCTAAAGGTTGCACTGTGTGTCTGAACGAGACACAGTGGGAGTGTGACAAGGTGTTGCTATACTGACCTGAGAATGAAACTGGGCTGTCAGGCTTCATTGAAATATAATGGGAAGAACTATTACTGCCTTAGACTCAAATGAGAATGTTTGTTGTGGCAACAAGACACAACTAAATGCCTTAATTTTGCTTCACATTGTATAGAATAAATTATACTGAAGAACAGAAAATCCCTGTCTGCCCTGCGTGGCCCTGAAGGTGCAACCAGACTGATGTCTATGTCAAATGACCTGGCATGCTTAATGAGATAAGAAAAGGCTAATCTGATTCTATATCAGACAGGCTCTAGGGGCATCCCATTTAGCCACCCACAGTGTCACTAACACACTGACTTAAAGGCACATCCTTTCCTTTTCCACACGCTGGTGCCAAGAATGTTAAAAAATGTGAGCCCTGCCCTTTACACAGGGAGTGAGGAACAGCAATGGGGAGAAGCAGAGAAGCAAAAGCTGATTTAATAAAAGATTTGCTGTTTCAAGCAATGAGGTTACTGTAAACTGTTAACATTCGAAAATGATGCATGACTGCGCCAAATATCTGTGCATACAAAACACACTGTCACACATTACCACACAATATGTGACAAGCTGAAATTCCTGTCAGAATTTTTCCATTTAAATCATCATAATCAGAAAAACATGTTGATTTCAATTGCAAATAGAAAAACGAATGTCCAACAATTATAAGACATTACATACTGTACAATAACAAATCATTAGTGCATTAGTGAACACTTGTAACAAGGACAAACCGAATCTATTTTTCTTCTATGGCTGTGGCTGTGTATGCACATCTGTGCATAAACCATTAGTACAATTCTTATGATACTCGTGTGCCTGTAAATACTTTATGTTCATTTAAATTTGTTTGACCACAACAGCTGTTAGGACTTGTTCAAATATGAATGACACATGCCTTAAGCCAAACTTGCGTAGGAGAAAATCCCTGGATTATGACTGAACATACAATAATTTGTAGAACCAAGCATGCATTGAACATATAAATAAACATGTACAAGCACACAAATCCGTATGGAGGAAAACATAGAAATCTCCTTCGTAAATTGGCACACAAAGCCTCATAGAAGTGGTTGCAGTATGCACTTGGGAGACTCAACACAGTCGGTGGGTCAACCACCCCATTGACTTTTAGTGTGTGAATGTTTTTTCCGTGGTAGGATGGAAATGTTAATCTTTTTGAGTCCATGCTTCAGACCATTGGTCTCAATGACATTGTCTATTCCCTCAAGTGTTTCACATCTAGTCCGAGGGGGAATAAAGTCAGCACTCGGATTTAAGCTCCGAGGTGGAACTGCTGGTCCGATTCTACATGCTGTTTGTGTGACTCCCTCTCCCTCTCTCTCTGTCTCTGTCACTGTCTCTCTCTCTCTCTCACTCTCTCCCTCTCGCACACTTCGCTTGCCTCCCATCTTGCAAATCTTTATCCCCGCTTTGGTATTCCTGTTGTGTGGTACCATGTCTTACATTTTATGATGCAATATATATCAATATGCAAGAATTACATGTATTAATAAAGCTGAAAAACTGATGAGGCCAATCACTTAAATAGAAAAGAGAAATGTAAAAAACAAGTGCATTTTAATTAGAACATTTATAAGATGAGAAATAATTTTAGACATAGTTTGAAAGATTCGACCAACTAACTCATG
>JAQNCA010000015.1:11878308-11888871 GCA_029783725.1 Acanthurus tractus
AATCGTTGACGTACTGTAAATAAACAAACAACAACTTTCGTTTAAATCTAAGACCTTTGAGTCAATGTGATATTCGTGTTGATTAGCTGCACCATATGACTGAAAAAAATCACGTTTCCCCACAGCAAACGTCCTGATATGTCATATAAGCAACACAAGAGGTAACTCCTAACAATAATTTTGACTTCTTTTCATTATGATATGCCCATAGGTGAAGTCACTGAGCCAGCATTTACAATAATAACAGCGTCCCACCTGGTGCATCTGAATTAGCTCTGCTTAATGTGATTATTTACACCTGTGTTTGTCACGTTAACATGGCCGCCGTCAGAGAAGGAGCACTAATTAACTTTATTAGACTTCGAAACACCATCAGTGTGCTATGATAGCAGAGCCAAACTCCATGTCTCCATGCAAAAAAAAAGTAAGTTAAGATTCCTCAAAATCGAACAAACTATCAAACGGTGCATTTCGCTCTTAAACCACGAACGACCTGAAATCTCTTCACACAGAGTTCAAAGTTAGCGTTACTTAAACTAGCTAGAGCTTGTGAAGCTAAATACAATAACATAATGTTAGCATTTCAATAGCTGTCTTTAAAAAAAACATGGACATTAGACATGACAGTACCTGTATATAGTGCTTTATTCTCCTCCTCTTCCTGTTTGTTCTTCTGTGTACCTTTGTGTTCTCTTGCGCAGCTGATGGCCTGAAGAAAAATGACGCAACACACGCGGAGACCCCAACACGCGCTGTCACTTCCTCTATGATGCTCCACTGTGGTGTTTCTGCAGTTCACTCACTCACACACACACGCACACACACACACACAGCCTATATATTGGATTTTTTTTTTTTTTAATGTATAATGTAAGTAATCCATCATATCTGAGTCTGCAGATTTTATGGCTTCACACCACATTTCACCATGAGGAAGCTTGAACCATAAACTTATTTTAAAGAACCACTGAAATGTCAGCAACCCTATGTGGTCTTTTCTGCTGTGTCATGTTTGCAGGGCTTTTAATAAATGTGACATTCAGACCACTTACCGCACAGCTTGAATTTATCGCAATTAACATCTTTGAGCCCACTTGAGATGCTTTTGCTCAGCCACTCAGCACCTTTGCACTACGGCCAGTTTGTGTTACTTTTTTCATTACATTTGTTCTTTCCTGGAGTGATTGTAAAATTCCCAGAGAAACAACATGACCTGACTGCATTAAGCTGCGTGTTTTTTGGGCCTGCATGCAGTTGTCACAAGGCAGCCTCTGTTGTTTTAATTTCACCAGCATACCAGTCCTTTCCCTTTGCCAGTTTCTCATCTTGTCAGTGATGTGCATTTGTGCTCAGGCCATCTGTACTTGAACCTGTGTTTCTGTCCGCTGCCTCCCTTGCCTCTTTGGATATCTTTAGACCGTCTTCTCATGCCTGACAATGACCCTTGTTGATTCTAACATTGAATTTTGTAAACAAATTTTCCTTTGACCTGTTTTAAGGATCCGCACATGGCTCCTCCACCGTGTTGACTCACACACACATTAGTGATTACAGTATGTGGACTGAAAGAGTGCTGCAATAACAAGGGCAGACAGTGAGAGCAAGAGTGTGAGATTAGTCTATGTGCTCCTGTATTTTAACATTAGAGTCAACTCGTGAGTCTAGTGAAGGAATGTGGTGCTGACAGTGTGATCTGATGTCACCTCGTCTATATATAAGCAATAACACCAGCACAGAGGTCGCAGACTACAGTGCTTGTAGCTCATATTTAGTGGTCCAGGAACAGAAGCTTAATTTACATTTTGTAAACAGGTAACTGTCCAGGGCTTTTCCCACCTCTCACGGGGTTTCTGTCCAGACCCCCCTCCCCCAACAGAATGAATGCATAAAAGTATGAATGGAGTAAAAAACTATCAATATGCAAACTGGTGATTAACAGAGTATCTTACAGCCCATAAACATAGGTAACATATATATTACGGTCTATAATTAAAAGTCAAAAACATCCCATCCATACGGCTCAGAATGTGCACTCTGGTAAATTGCACTGGCTGCTTGCTGTATATAGGAAATGACTGCCTTTTGTTTGCATTGTACGTGTACTGAGAGAAAAGGTAGAACGCTGCTGCATTTCATTCCCAAAAGAAGCACAGTGGAATTGACTTATGCTAATTAACGACCTTTGGTGTCAATCGTTCCAGGGATTATTTGCATATTCTCAAAATAGCACAAGAAGTAGGAATATCAACATCTGCACTTCTGTGAAACTCTCCTTGCTTCTCTCCCTTCAAACATATCATAGCACTGCAGTACAAATCACCATGCATGTTGTACAAATCACTGTAACTTATGCAGTATGCTGATTAGCATGAGCAAACTCCCTTAATCATCACTGTCTTGGTACATTTGTTGTCTTCGTTGCTGTGCAGCAAACAAACTGAATTGCAGAACAATCAAACTTATTGTACAATGAAAAAAGGGCATATTTTGGGAATCCATTAGAAGGGAACATGTCCTTCCATACATTTTCCACTGTCCTGAACATGCAGCACTGGAGGCTACATTTTACCAGTAGGGTAGGTATGATTTTAGCAGCTATTCTAAATACAAATGAATCTTTGCCTTGGACTGAATAACTTCAGCCTTGATAGATGCTCTGAAAAAGGCACTGAGGGGCAGCTTTACCACCATTTTAGTTAAAGAGATACACAACATGTGTTTAAAAACCATGAACGAAATTTCATTTTTAAATATTTTTTGTCAGGAGTTGGGCCCTCATCACACATGGCATCCATATTTACATGCTTTTTCTAACCCCCCCCATGTGATATAGAATCAAATATAGTGTTTTAGCCTTACAGGTAGGCAAATTTGAAGGGTACCAAAACTTCTCAAAATGCTGTTTGTTTTGTTATAAATTAAAACAGAAACTTCTATCAAAATGCAGACCTTCTGTCTGCTCAGTTAGCCAGAGTTTTACACACAGCGTTTCTTTCTTCCTCCAAAATAGAAGAATGAGCTTCTCATCAGTGAGAAGTCTGAAGATAAGAGAGCGTTGTGTTGTTGTATGTGTTGTCGAGCTACCTGCAGTGTTTCCAGTCCTTTTGATGTTTCATAAATTACATTTTAATGGATGGATTCACTGATATCATGCAGAGGAAATAAAATGTCCCTGTACTCCAACCAGACTCATAAACTTTATTGTCCTCATCCATTACTTTGTATAATAAAATAAGGATGGATTCCCCTTTCATTGTCAGCAATGTTTGGAGAGTTTTCTTAAAAAGCTGCAGCTTCTGTTGTCATCCTTTCACACTTCCCCGAAATTAACAGCAGATCAGCAGCCATGCATCTCTAATCTGATGTCAGGCCCCTCTTATCCCTAATAGAAAATCCAGCTGCATAGAATGTTGAGGTCTGTCACTGTCAGGGAAAGTTTTTCAAGCAATATAGTAATGAAAGATAATAATATGGATCCACAAGTTAAGTGAAAAAGAAAATAGACAAAGGAAACTGAAAGGTGCTGATGCTGCATGTCACTGTATAAAATCCAAACCCTTTTTCATTGCCTGCTTAGGTCAGACAAGTTTCCTTTCTCTTGGAAGACAAGAGACAGACACAATCTGCACTTACAAGAAAGGGTGGTCTTTTAATAATGTCACAGCATAATTGGTTTCTGAAACATTTCATGGCCTTAATTAACTAAATGAGCCTAAAGGAATCAGTGAGGGGCAGAGGAGGAGAGGAAGAAGGGAAGAGAGAAGGGCAGAGCAAGGAGTAATACAACCGACAGAGATCAGATACCTTATCTTTTCAGTTCTCACGTCTGCTATTCATTCACAGTCGTCCTCTCAACTATACAGACACGCTCTCAATAGGTTGCCTTTTCTGAGCTCCAATTAATGTTCGTCACATTCAAAAGCTGTCTCTGGCACACGCTGGGTAGGAATTTGCAGCCGACCATAGGGTGAATTTTTGTGGTGGCACTGAAGACGTTAATTGCTACTAAAATATTTTAATGTAACTTCAGTACTACAGTTGAACAGATTGAGACAATGGCATTTTCTATGTGAATTACTAGAGTTTTTACCAGAAGAGCTGATTTGGATTAGATTAGTTTCAACCTGGTCTCCCACCAAATGACACTTAAATGAACTATTCTCCTTTAGTTGTTATTTCTCAGGTAAAACTGGTGCATCGCGACACTAACAGACTGCAGCAATTTTCCTCATATTACCAAGATGATGTTACTCTTCTTTTCCCTGAAAGATAATTACCAATGTAAAGTCTTGCAGGAGATTTGGATGTTTTAATGTTACAAGACGGATTTTTTTGTTTGCTTGTTTGTTTTTTTCCTATTTATCCACTGATTTGTCTTTTTTTATGTTAATCTGTATGTATCCTTGAATTGTGTGTGCAAAGCATATACGTTAAAGAAATAAGAAAAAATATACAATTAGATGGGACTGTTTGCTTGAAGCATGAATGGCATTTTGATTTAATCAAGAAGATATTTTATCTCATTACAGGAATGATTATGTTCATGTGTGGGCTGCATCCTTTCATGTGATTATGCTGTATAATCTAGAGCACAGATAATTAAAACATTATTCAGTAAAAGCTGTTGTATTTTTTTTAGTCATGCCTTTGATGGGTTTTGTTTACACATCAGCATTGCTTGAGGGTACACAGTGATTATGTCTTGGCCAAACAACACAATTACTTACATGTTACCAACAACTTAGAGTAAATGGAGAAGACACTCATTCTTATGAGCAACATGTGGTGCATATGTTTTGTTTTTGACCTGAGGAGAAATTTTGGTATAGATTTTTTTTCTCCTTTGTTTTGATCCCCTAAAGTTATTTTTTTTTAACTCATTTAAATAATATAAATCTTAAAAATTAAGTCCTTAGGCAGATGCTGTAGATGTTCACATTAATACAGTGGATTTGGTCAGCAAGTAATTTGTAGCCCTACAGTGTGTACATATTTAGTGTGTGGCAAGAGTGTTAAAATAAATAAGATAACAAATAAGATCAATTTAAACAGAAGTGGCATATGAACAAAACTATCCACACTTCTGTGGTACTGAAGACTATGAAAAAATTACATGTATGAGGTTGAAGATGAATCAAGTGTTGAGTTGAACGCGGGACATTACAGTCATGACACACAGTAGAAATACAGAATGTATCAGTATTATACAATTAACTGATGCCGTTGCTAAGGAAAAGATACATTTTCTTAAGTCCTAAAACTTTGCACTGTGACAGGTATGCTGTGATTTCCAGACAATGGTCTCAGATCAGTAGCCTGTTCACAGTAATTTTCTGTCTGGTACTATACTGAGTGTGGACCTTTTAAAATCTCACAGATTTTGTCATGAAGAACATGGGTGATAGGGGATGTGCCTGACACTAGCAGTCCTTACCCTCTGCTTGCAGGGTGATGTAATGATGAGGGAGACTTTTCTCTGACCACAGCCGGTGTTTTTAGCTTTCCATTTGGTAGGTGTCACTTGCATGGTTGGACAGGCATGTGCATAGTGATGAGTGTATCCAGCAAGCAAAAGAACAAAACAAAGACAAAAGCAGCCTGACTGCTCACATCTCAGGCAGGAATAAGAAAGGGATAGGTGTGAGATGAGTAGACTGGAAGACTAAGAGTCAACTTGTAGGTGTGCTCAATGTTTTCCTTTACAGGTGCAGCCAGTTTTGCTGAGGGCTAGAAGGAGGTTAAAAACAGACTCTTGAGAAAAAAGGCACAGGGTAAAAAAAGAAAGATGTACCAATAGGTGGGGTCATGACCTTAAGGGTGTCACTGGCTGGCTGCCTGGCTTCTTATAGGTTAACCCCCCCCCTTTCTCATGAATCATTTACATGGTTTCCCTGCCTGTCATATTTCGGTACATTCTGTTTTTAATAAGCTGAAATGACAAAGATGGACCGACCATGTTGAGTGTAAATTCTGACTAAAGCAACTAAACAAATTAAAAAATTAGAAGGCAAGAGAGCTCTACAGTTAAATTTTTGAAAATTAGGTCTACTTAGAGCCATTTTAGACCAAATCAGACGCTGGGACGATCGCTGCAGGTTTGTGCAGCAGTGTGGGAGTGTTGGCCCATTTGCAAATGCAAATGAACATATTAACATCTTAGTGTTCACATGTGGCAGGGTTGTTTAGCTCTGCTCAATCTGCTTAGCCAATCAGCTGATTGGCCAACATAGCAGGTTGCCTGTCTGGTTGCCTCTCTCCAAAAGTTAGCCCGGCTGTAACTCTCTGTTGCATTTGTTTGTGTGTGTCTCTGTGTGTATTCCGGACCCCCTGTGGATGGCACCAGCTCAGACTAAACAGGTTCCCCACATTAAAATAAATGGGAAGCCTGCACACAGTAATGCCTGATTTGGTTTGAATGGTACCTTTGGAAGAGTTTTTGGAAGAAAAGTCAAGTTTTAAATGAAACAGACTGAAGAAGGAGCTCAGATGCTTTTATGTTACTGATAACAAGTGTATCAGAGTTACATACTGACCTGTGTTGTGTGCATCAGTAGGAATAATTTCCTTACATACCAGTGCCGGTTTAAATACTTAAATTAACAGGTTTAAATGTCAGTTGACATGTCATTAGGGCATACAGTGTAATTGTTTTGTTCTACTCAGCTTAAAGTGATGGATTTTGATGTCTTTTAGTTTAAATTAAGGGGAAACATTGTAATTTTCAACATGAGAGCAATCATCCAGTAATGTTTATGATGCAACATTTTTTGGACATTACCTGGTCTGACTTTATGACTGAGGGGAGGAGAAGGGCCTGGAAAATTAAAAACACTAATTGCACTTCAGTATGTGATTAAAAGAAGGACAACTGCTTGGGCCAGAGACCTGTAAAGAACATTATAGTCTGCAAAGGAGCTGGAATAATAAAAGCTGTCGAGCTCATTAACTTCCACTCCTTCCCTCGGTCCTTCCTCCTTTCCTTCTGTGCTTTTGGTTCTCTCCCTTTGTGATCAGTTCTTTCATTTTTTTCCCCCAACCTTCTTCTTTTAACTACTTTCCACCGGCAGAAGTTTGCACATTTGCATCACCTCGTTCTACTCTCTTGCGATGAGATGATTATAAAGCATGTTTCATTTCAGTTGCCGACTGTTAAATGCTAATGACTGATCACATTAGCCATATCCTTTATCATCTCAAGTGCCACAGCGACCCAAAACCCAGCCAATCCCATCGCCTTGTAATTAATGAGCATGCCGTTAACGATCTTATGCACATGCTCTACTGACTGATGGAATGTTTGGAGAATGTGTTACCAGGTCACTGTGGTTATTAGGTGTCTCGTTAATGATGGAGCGCTCTCCCCCCTAACGAGGGGGCGGGACGGTGAACCGTGTCCAAGCAGGTATGGCCAAGGCTATAAGAGATGGCTAAACAAAATGGGATAAGCGGGTTGATCACTAGCAGGTTGCCCTGAATGAGGATGTTCCTCATTGACTGTGCCTTCAAAAGTGACACAGTGAGGAAGAGTAAGGAGCTACCCTGTTAAATGACGATGTGACACCTCCATGCTAGTGGCTCTATAGACGCTTTGGTCAAGATTGAGGATCTTTCACTAACCAGGGGGTGAATAATTGGATCAGTAAACAATGTGAAGTAACATACATCCTCCTCAGAAGAAAAAGCTTATTTTCCTAAGTTTACTGCCATCAAAACTATGGGATCAACTTTTTTTATTTTTTACTCAAGTGTCTCAGCAGGTGTTTGATGGTTTGCCAAAAAATTGGTCCAGATATCAATGGCAGAATATGAAAATAATGAATTTCATGATTCAATAACTTTCCCTTCTACAACGCCAGCAGGTAAAGGTCTTACCCTTAAAAACAAGCTCAAGTCTTTCTGAATGAATTGGTACAAGAATTTCTGCTTATATTATGATTCCCAAACATATAAGCCTTTGTAAAAAAAAAAAAAAAAAATACATTTACTATTTGCTAATTTTACTCAGTTTAACTTTTCTTCCAACCAGTAACCTGTCTGCTACCTGAGGCTAGTGCTGCATGCATACTGAAATCAGGACGGAAAAAGAAGGTAATTTTCTCCAAAAGAAATACCCACATCTCCTTGATGTCTCCTTGACAAACTGCTGATTAAAAGCCACCAAGATACAGCAGCAAAACTTGGTGTTCCTCAGGCAACCTTGTGTAGTCTACTCAAACAACAAGAAACAGTCACAGCTGCTCATGATGGAGACAGAAAGCGAATGCAAATCACCTGTGTTTGAATACACAGTCGTCGGCTTGATTGATATTGCACGGTCACCTAATTCCCCTCTAAAGCCCTCGGTGAGGAAAAGCCTTCACTGACTTTAGAAACAGTCAATAAACTGTTTCAAAAAGTCAGTAATGCGCAACATAAGTAAACAAATAGTTTCAAAGAATAATGATCAGCTTGATGAAGATCACTTCAACTGATTTCGACTTTATATCCACAACTTATGTCATTCCAGTCACTTTGCTATACTTTGTGTTTGGTGCTAAATTAGCAGAACTTGTAAAATGCTTAACTTAAAAATGATACATGCTGAAACAATATACCTGCTAAATATTAACATGTTATTTTAGCATTTTGCCCAAGTAACTGCTGTTTCTACTTTGAGCTTTGCAGAACTGCTAGCATGGCCGCTATAAATATCTGATAAATATCCACATTGCTGTCTTTCCCTCAACATGACAACAAGGTGGAACCAGACCTGAAGAAGCTGTGTCATGACGCCAAATGCTGCCCAAAAGAGGGTTGGCAGGATAACATCTGATCTCTCTCATGCATCACATTTATTTATTTCCTTCCTCAAAATACCACCCTGCATTTGTCATTACTCAAGTCTTTATCACCTTCTCTTGCAAAGTCCTGAACGAATCCTCCTGCTCTTCCTTCCCCTTAGCATTCGTGTTTGTGCTGTGAAGGCGTTTTCTGTTTGTGATGGCCATTTGTCCATAAGCTGGATTTATGATAGCAAATCCAAGGCTTTCTTTACCAGCTTGCCCTTACTCTCAACTAATGTGTGTCACAGAGAGAAGTCTGTGTGTGTATGCGTGTGGGTGTGTGTGTGTGTGTGTGTGTAGACGCATGTACTATTTTTCCAGGATTTTACTTCTCGTTAGAGGCTGAAGGTCGTGACGCCTCCTAATCCGTGATGATTGGCTGGATACTGGCTACCTCCAAATATGGACAGCTGCCCTTTTGCCCTTGTACTGCTGCAGTCCTTAAGTCTAAAATACCATGCCCTACTCCTACTTCTTCCAGTACTCCACCTCCTCCACCCACAAGCACACTCACAAACACACACCTTTTCCCTCCCCCTTACCTCCTCTTGCCAGATCTCTCCTGTACAGCCCATAAAATGTTCCTCTGAATACATAATGCATACACCACCTACAATATTGTTCCATTTTTGCACATTACATTGACCCTACTAGGCAATTTCAACAACAACATTGATGCATAATTGAATAATTTATAATCTCTCTGTTTTTAACTTGAGTTTGGAGGTCAACAAATGCAGGTTTGAACACAAAAGAGTTATGTTATTCATTAATGTATCTGTCCTTGACTTCGAATATGTGTGAAATGAAGAAAATATGCTTCAAACATAAAAAAGAAGTTTAAAGTGCTTTTGTCTTCCCTTTTTCAAAGTGAAATACTGCACTTTAAGAAACTTTAATTTCATAAAAATAAAAAGTACGGATCTGAAAGTTCTGATTCTGCCTGAGTATTTTTTTGGCATAATAATTTCTCCCCCTAAAATATTATAGCATTCAGTTATTTAAACCTTTGACAGAGTGTAACTTTTCTAGTTACATTTAATAATAGGTACATTACTCAATAGCAGAAAAAAACATATTCACATTGTCTCAATATTAGAGTAATATTTTCCTCAGAGAATAAGCCAAGCATTTCACATTTTAACACATTTTAAAATATGCATGGATTTGGTCGATGGGAATTTATAAGACCCACCTTTCACATTCATGTATTCACATCGCGGACCCAAAAATATTAATTCACCTAACACCCTCATTATTTCAACCATGAACTCAAACTCACCTCATACCATACCTTTTAATATCATTATCACCCCCTCTCACTGCTACCACCTTGCCCACACACTATTTTATTATTAAAACCATGATGGTGTAATATTTCTAGGGATGATGGTAATGTCTTGTCGTAGGTAATTCCAATTGGGAAGCCTGACGACTCATTTCGGTGCAGAGTGTTGGGCTAATGGGAAAGTGACCAGAGCTGAAGAAAGATAGAGACCTTTTCAATTACTTTGGAGGTGAGAAGATGACCCATACCACTATATATATAAATATATATATATATATGATTGGCAATAACAGTATTATAATCAGGAGTCTGGGAGACCAAGATAATTTCACAGACATGTTCTACTTTTTTTATAATTATTGATGCCAGGGGCTTTTTGACTTAGAGGGGTAAACTGGAGGGATTGAATCAACAGATCACTACACTGTAATATAAATGCCTGCATGATTAAAT
>JAQNCA010000015.1:11903647-11915042 GCA_029783725.1 Acanthurus tractus
ATAACATCGAATCATAACTTGAAATTTGACACAAAAAACTATGACAAAAAATAAAGAAAATAATCATTTACTTTCACATGATATGTATATTTACGGTACTTTATTGAACATAAAAAGAGGATGCAGTCCTTATCCACTGCATCCGATAATTACTTAAAAATGAGTATGTACATTTCTTTTTCTTTGCTTGTTTCCATAGCTTCCAAAACTCACATAAGATAAATGCATATTCAATCAAAACTGACTCAGTATGACTTTATTCCAGGCTCGCAGATCCATATCAGCTTTAAAAAAAGAATAAATCCAAGGACAGCAACATGGATAGAATCATTGCAGCCTTTAAGTCCACAGTGATTTAAACACACACAGGCATCTCCATTAATGTTTTGCTTTGCCATGATTTTAGGCACAGTCCTCATGAACTCAGCTCACATCAATTTGATACTGCTTACTGTTTAAATAGGAAACAGCACAAGAAATAGCACTCATGCTTTATTTTGCAAGGATTTCTGAGTACAGTCAAGTTTTTCCTCCCTGAAGCTAAAGAAGGAGATGTACAGTCAATCATCATATCATGTTAGTTTGCTCATCTGAGTCCACAGTGCAAGATATGGATAACAACCCCTAACCCCTACACTCCAACAACAAGCTAATGAGAACTCTTATAGGCCTGCGGAGATGGTGGAAGGGGGCATGGCGCTCGCTGATTATTGAGCGTCTTTGATGAGGAGCGCCTTTGGAAAGCAGAGCTGAGTGAAGCGGGGAAGAGAAGTGAGATAAAAAATGAAGATGGAAAAAGCAGGGAATGACTGTCAATGATATTAAAGGCCTCTTCTGGTCCACTGATGGAAGACTAATCATGATAAATGCTTCTTAAATCTTGCTCGTTTTGGACCATCACACACATAAAGAAATACACATCCCCATACACTCATGTTCACACAGACATACAAAACATGTTGTTAATCGATAATTCAGGTGTTTCAGAATAAAGCAAAATCAGACTTAAAATATGGAAAAGGTGTGCAAAAAGGAGAGTCAAAGGAAAAATAACTGAAAAAATAACCTCATAGGGTGTTTATGTTAATCCCTTATAGATATAAATCATTTTTAATACTGCAAATCAGTGATTGGTCTGTTCTGTCATGGAAAAGATGCATCAAAACAGAGGTTGCAGTTAAAGAGGACACATTGCTGGATGTTGTTTATGCTGCTGTTTTTCTCTTTTTACTGCACAACATGGGAGAACAGGTTCGAACATGAAAGCATATGCAAATTATATTTGGCACATGTTGACATTCGCAGAGATTTAACCATCTTTATTTTTATTTTTAAATGACTGAATGCAGAATACGGTTGTGTAAAGTGCTGTCAGCTTGCGCAAGGGCCAATGTTTTTTTATGTAAATCTGACTGTATGTGTCATGAGCATACGATAAGATGACTGCTGCTCCAAGCACTGATAAATAGACTGAATTCTTCGACCATCAACACTAATATTGGATTGGACAGCATTACTATTCTGTGCTGCATCACATCTAAACATAATACACCGTGTGGCGTTTATGTTTTGAGGCGTGGATGCAAATTATTGATGCGAACACAATGATGCAAGCAAGACATTCTCTGTTCCTCAATAACACACACACACACACACATACAAACACAGACACACACACACACACACACAGAGGCTTACTGTACAGTTTATAGATGCACACAAGGACGTTGGCACATACTCACATGCACGCAGAACCACACACTCCCTCATGCACCACCGCCTTTTTATTTCGTACATTCAACTCAGTGAGTGAGTTGGACTCTCTCCCCATCTCTCCTTGTCTCTGCTGTAGTTAATGACTTCTGCCTAATGTCTCCATAAGCTCTATTGAGAGGAATGAATGCCAGGTAAGACTGCCGGCCACATCACATTTCTGCCTGTCTCTGCTAAACTATACGCTCTGCCTACAGTAATTATCACAACACGCAGAAGATTCAGCAGCAGCTTGTGTGCAGGGCATTAGCTCAGGGGTTTGAATGTGTGAGGGTGTGTGTTTTTTCCACATTTAACTCTGCATTCTGCCTGTTTGCATCTGTTTTTTTACTATTTGTGTATATGATTGATTCGCTGCCAACATCAAGGAAAGAGAAACATTTGCCAGGAGGTAAGAATTAAAATCCACATCGCATTACTGACAGGGGTCATTTTCTTTCTGCATCCAGAGTGTGACTCAAGAAGCAGAGAACATCAATATGCTGTCAAATGAATTGATTTAAGAATTTTAACACATTAAGCTGCTATTAAGGTCCCAGGGTTTAACGATTTTTCTGTTAAACACAAAGTGTACATAGAAATCAAGGCGGAATGGAAAAGCCGTATATGTGTCATCCATTTTATTGTTCTTTTTTTTTCCTTTTCCATATTTTTCTTGTTCAATTATTCATGGCTTTTTCGTGGCCTGCAGGAATTGTGATAAATGGCCCAATTCTGAACAAATAAGGAAGTCAAACAATTTTAAACTGTAGGGTGTCAATTTGACTGATGGCACAGCAGACAAGGTATTATCAGCTCAAGGCTGTTGTTGGTTTGGCTGTTGTTAAGCTGTTAGAGCTCTCACACACCAGGCTGACAGTTGGCCATTGGGACTGTTGGGCAATTGTTTTTGCAGTGTCCCTTTCACTGTTGGCACAAGTTGGATCTTATTTTTGAGCTAGTTCAATAGGTGACAAACACAGTTAATGAAAGATGTCTCTGATTGGTTTTTCCTTCAAGTAATTTACTAATTTCACACATATAGTCCAGATCCTGCTCTCCTTGCTTCTTCTTGCCATTACTGTTACTTTTTCCTTGATAAACAAGACAAACACAATGCAGGAGCAATGCCAAACACAACCACCAGGTCCAACATTGTCACACATGCTCTCATTCATTCTTTTCAGCATACTTCCTGCCATGTTTTTGGATTGAGTAGATGAGTGGCTGCTGTCACTTTACTGTCATAAAAACAGGGAGTTAAAGGACATTTTTACATTTTTGCCAAGAGTAAGAAATAAAGATTAATACATTTCTTTTGTTTCTTTTAAAGTAAAAGTGCAAAAACGACACAGTTGATCTAAAAGACACTCAGTGTGTTGCGTTTTTGTTTTTTTATTTTATTTTTTTGTAATTACATTTCATGATTAGCATCCCAATACTTTTCACAGTTAACAGGAATTTCACCTTGTTGACCAAAATAGTGTTCAGTGTTAGCTAATAGCCTAGCTCAAGCTCCTGGTCTAAATAAGGACAATGCGATGGCAAAAAACAAAAACACAAGCAAAAAAAATGGAAACAGCTGAAATGCTGAACTAAAGACATCAAACAGTTAGTGCACAAACCTATGGGCGACGTCACTGTGGCTACATCATTTTTCATGTAGTGATATCAGTCTTCTTATTTTCACTGTGAAAAAAACGTAAATCATCATATGTCCCTTTAAGTGCAGGTGTCAGTTGGCTATCAGCTGTGGTTTTTGCGATGTGCCGATGTACAATTTTTAATGGGAATGCAACTCCTTTCTTTTCTGAGGTTTAAATGTGGTGTGAGTGCCGTTAGACAAGCAAAGCCAGGAAGGTGGAACCTCTAATGTATGCAGGAGACGGGCTTTCAGACAGACTTTGTTGTGTTTTTCTCTGTGTACTGATGTTTGCCTGTCTGTGTGTGACAGAGAGAAAGCAAGATTTGTATCAAATCACATTTAACCTCTATTCATCCATCCATCCATTCTCTCTCTCTCTGATCCAGTGAAACAGAGAGAAAGAGAGAGAGACCACATAATTCAGCAAGTGTGTGTTCTTCCCACATGATTTACCATTCATATTAAAACAGGAATATATTATATCTCAAATTCAATTTGAGAAGAGGGCGGTGTCAGCATTTTACCTGTCATCTGCAGCGATGGGAAGAGACTGGGATGGATGTGAATGCCTTCTCTTGCTTAACTCAGTCTGATCCCCTGGTGGCACACGACCACACGACCACACACACACACGCACAAGCAAATACACACCTCTGGGGCTCTTAACCTAATCCTGGTTAACATTTGGGAAATAAGCTGTCCTGCAGAGTGAAACAATTGCATAAAGTGCAGGTGAGGAATATTTCTCACCTGACAACCCACCGCTTTAAATTTCAGATTTTCAAATAACATTTCTGTCACGACTTACCTTGCAGTCACTGTTAAGTCTTGGAGCATTCATACACAGAGGTTTTCCCGACATGCTACAATGTCCATAATATACACAATACATACATTCTACATCATACTGAAGACATGCACCCTGCATAAAATAAAGGCCTACCACTTTATGTATAACGAAGAAGCTACAAAAATAATAAGAAATGCTTGGCGTGAGAGGAGTCCCATCTATCTGACAAATCAAGTGCAACTCAGCGTGCATGTGAATAAACCTCATCCAGAAAGAGGAAGTGGTGGAGCATGGTGTGATGGTGTGCGCATGTGTGTCTGTGATGTGAGGTGGAAGTCGAGGGTGGCCATATGAGGTCATGCAGTATTTTAATTCTGCATTTTTTAGCCTGTTGTTTAGATATTTGAGGGCAGAAACTTAGAAAAACAAATACAACGGAGGCAGCACTGACAAAAGAATTTAGAAATACTAAAAGTAGCCTGGGAATGGAGAGGTCAGAGAGCAACAAAACGAACCATGCTGTGGTTAAAGAACAGAGAAAGAACTGTTCAAATTTGCTAAGAGTTTATATCAGGTCAGCTTTAGCTGCAAATGTTAAAGGGAAAAAAAAGAAAAGAAAAGAGGAAAGTAGAGGGAAGACCGGACAAGTTCTGGGGCGAAGTGTAGCCTGAAGTTTTCATTATACAATAGATGATAAGAAGTGATTCTGCTGTCTTGCAGCTGACAGAGGGATCATTTTACCACTGAGAACCCAGGAGGGCGTCCAGACAGCACAGTGATAGTCGGGTCGCCACAGGGAAGAGAATGCTGAGCACCTATTATCAACAGAGTGCAAAGCTGGAATATAAGGTTGAACTAGTGCCTGAGGGTAGAGGGTATGTATGTGTCGGATCATTCATATTGTTGTCAGCACTAAGCCGGGGTGATGACTCGAGCTGGAAATGTTCTAGAGTTTCTTGTTATGCTTTAGATATGTGACGGCATTGTTTACATGTCACTTTGTTGAATATCAAGTTTAATTGTTGTTGATGTATTTTTCCAGTAATTACTGTCACTCTAGTGTTTTATTTTAATTCTCCATTCATGATTGCTTCATGAGTTTGTGTAATGTAACTTTACCAACATGCTTCTTTCACCTGTAGCTGGAAATCCAATGAATAGATAAAAAACTTGTTTTCCAGTATCACCTCATCTTTGATGATGCATTAACCCACAGAGAGACAAAGACCTCAGGACAACATCGAGCGATGTGGAGGTTGACTGCTCACCAAGTTTTACAAATAGCAAGCTTGCTACTTACTTACTATATATTAAAATCATGAATTGGCATCTTTTTAGACAGCTTTCTGTGTGTCTGTTTTTCCTCTGTTATCTCTTTATATCAGAAAGTGTGTGTGCAAATATGGTGGGATGCAGGGGTCACACATTTATTTTTTTCTTGACAAATAGAAATAAATTAAAAATGAACAGAAAATAACAAGTAACACTGTTGACAGGGTTAATGGAATGAGGACATTTTCAGCATATTCTGCGCTGTGCACTGCGGTGACAGATGGATAATTTCTTATTTGGCCTGTCGGACACAACGACCCTGAAGTATGCACGGTTACGTACATGCCTCTAATGTGTCTTGGAGGAATTTAGAAAGATGGCCTTGTAATGGCTATGTAATGGGTACTGTAAGTTGCTCGGCACGGACAGCAGTGCACAGGGAGCTGAGCCAACAGGGGGTCTAGTCAGGAAATGACTGGGGCCTTGACAAGGACTTGGGCTGAATCCCTGGTGAGAAAAGACTGGATTTGACAGATGTTGTAAATCTTCTGAATCGCGTCGTAGCAAAGTGAGGTTTAAAGGGTCGCTGGTGGTCACACTGGGATCCTCAGCAGTGAGGGACTGGGGTCGGGGGAACCTTCTTACTTGGGGTTGTAGGGGTCTTGTAGATGCTAGCATTTGCAGTAACATTTTTTAAAGGTGCCGGAGGCAACAGATATTAAGAGACATATTTGCTAATTAACTATGTGGGACTCACATGCACAAGAAACCACCTTAGAGAGAGGGAGTAAAAAAAAAAAGAGCATTAGGAAATACAGATTGACATACAGAGAAGCTCCTCACCTTTAAGGTGCTAACAGCTGAAAGAAAGGCAATTACAAGCTGAATACTGGCTGACTGGATGACTGAGCAACATGTTATTACGATATCAAAGGTGGGAGACAGTGAAGGGTGCAAATAGCCTACCTTTGTACATAGACCATTGGGGACTCACTATGAATACATTTCCAGTAGTGCAGTATCTTTGAAGGTGATGGAGTCCTTGAGCCTTAAAGTGTGAATTTAAGTCTGGATTTATGGTGCTGCAATGTTTGTTTGTAATTGTTTTTCAATGACAAGCGTCTGTTTGCTGTACAAAGCTGATGATCCATCTGTCCCTGCCAGATTTCTGTCTGAGCAGAAAAGTGTGAAGAGGCTGAACTCGTTGGAACTGCGGGAAATGTTTCCGAGTTTCCATCATTCCTGGTGTCTACAGATTTAAGGTGATGCTTGAGTTAAATGTTTCCCAAAACAAATCGCGTGGAAACCAACACCGAAACTTCTTCTCCCTCAACTAACAGTCTCTTTCTTTTGTTGTAATGCCAATGTTTATAAGAGAAATCATACTGGTGGATGAGTTTGAGCTTGTGTTAACTTTTAGATTTTGAACTTTTGAAAGTAAGTGTTTGTCTAAAAAGTGTTTTATTATTTTTCAGGAAAGTTTGTGTCATATGATGGAAGACATTGCAGCCACTGAAGGAGCATTGGATTTGATTAATTTGTGAGCTGCTGTTTCCAACATAACCACAGATTTTTGATAGTTAGGATTTAAAGTGTTTTGTGAATGAAATCCAAATTCTGAACCAGCTGACCCATCATTTCATCGACAAAGTATATTAAATTGGCAAATAATATGCAACTTAAATCTATGGACAACAAAGTGTGATCCCTCCTATCTAAACTTTGCTGGCAAACTTCTTCAGAGCTCCACTTCCACCACACCAGCTCCTGATTTTCGAATTGAGGCATGCCAATTGCCATTCATTGAGGCGAGTCATAACTCTGCCTAAGAGCAGTCATTGAGGGCTGAGAAAAGGAAATGGGCTCATATATATGCAAAAGTTAAAGGTGTGAATAGCATATAAATGACCAAACACATCGGATTTTGCCCTTGTAAACACAGCAAACACAGGTGATTGCTAATAGTCAGAGTGTGTGGTCAATGCTGTGAGAGGGGGGAGGAGAAGGAGGAGGAGGAGGAGGAGGAGGAGGAGGCGAAACACAGCTGAGCAGGTGCTAATCACAGCTCAGGTCATGCTATCTGGCCCTGATTAGAAACACTTTAGAATTCATCATTTCTGGGATGGCTGCAAAAGTAAACCTCTGTTGATAAATTTGTTTGAGAATCATCTGCATATGAGTTTTTTTTTTTTTAGTTTGTGCAATGTGGATCAAGATACGACTGCATCACACACTGCTTTTCTAATGGCAAGTTTACGATGAACCTCAGTTGCTGCTGCAGTTTCTCTCCCTTTGCTCTGAGACTTTTACTGTGAATTCAACCTCGAGTTTTAACAGAATGCCGCAGTCCCGCAGTCTTGCTCGCTTTCATAAATTGAATTTTCTGATGTGGCGCGATTAGTTTAATTTTAGATTATCTTAAATCTCGGCGCTATATTAGTCAACTTTATCTTCTGAGGAATTTAGATACATGTCCACCTCTGTGATGCCATCCCTTCTTTCACTAATCCCTTACTCAATAAAAAGCCTCAAAGACAGCTGTGCTGTATGTAAACTTTCATTTCTTATCGCTTCCAATTTCCACTCTGACTCTCTCTTAATACTTTTTAATACCCTGTCATTTCCTGTTGGAGGGCTACATGCTGTCTCAGCAGTGGACAGACAAAGGCAGCGAGGGACATGGAGAGAGATTCAGGGGCTTAGTGTCTATGGGAGGGTGACCCTATATTGTTCCAAATGCATAAGGGACCAAGAAGAAAACCCGTGGATGGGGAGCCTTGGCTTAGCGCGTGATGCATAAAATGAATTTCTTCCCCACATCGACTCATTTGCCACTTATTCACTCTAATTCCTCCCGTCCCGCCTCCTTTCCGCCCTTCCATTTCTTGCTTTGCTTTTTGGTTGAACAGCTCATAAAACTGATGTCATAGCGGGATCATGGGTACATGCATGTGAGGTGATAAAGTAGAAATTATGTGAATCTGATTATTAGAGAAAAGGAGTCAAAAAGCAAAAGCACAAATATGTAAGTGTGTATGTGTGTATGTGTGTATGTGAGAATGAGTAAATGGGTGTGTAGGGTCTTTGTGTGTGACAGAAGGAGATCGTGTCCCAGGATTTAAAGGCAGGTACAGTTGCAGAACGCTGAGCCCAGTTAGCTTTTCTCTCGGTAATTGCCCCTCGCCGTAAATGCTAATTTGGTGTCATGACTGCTTGACTGGGCCCCAGATGGGATTTTAAAAGTACCCAGCCTCGATCTAATTTTATTCTATTTAACCCGCCCATCCATAAGCTCTTCGTGCATGCGCTGAGCGCTTCCACCTAAACCATCCACTCTGTTTGTGATTTAACAGTTTGTAAAATACCCATGATCCGCCTTAGTTCTCTTTGTGTATAAATCAGTCTGTTGTTGCACCCAGAGAGTTTAATCCGGGCAAAATGGAAAAAAAAAAAAAATCAATGCATATGAATCATGAACCACGTAGGACGTATGCTAAAGATGTAGAAGTTCTAAAAAAATTCCCATGAATCACTTCTAAAGGTATGAGCAAATTGTTAAGTAACTGTTTGTTTGTCTGTTCTTGAAAAAGGTGTTAAGCCCTGTGTGACTGATGCCATGTTGCTGTACTGTCATTGAATGTTCCCCCCCGGCAAAGCAATTTGAATTAGTTATAAGCTTGAGTTCAAAGGAGAAATTGTTTTTCGCTATAACAAGGGATTTAGAGTGTTTAAAGTAGCAAATTCACATTTGTAAAATACTGTTATTACAGCTTTAACCTTCAAATCATGAGCTTTAATGTTTGAGATGTGTGTTTGGAGGATTGTGTTTGTGTGTGTGTGCGTACGGGCATATGTCGGAAAGTTTGTGTGTATCAGGGGGTTATTTTGACAAAGCCGTTTTCACAGCAGGTCTTCGCCTTTTTACTCAGTCAAACTGATGATTACTCCGCTGGCTTTGCGAGTGCTCCGTGTGTGTGGGCATACAGTATGTGTTTGCCTATGGATTTGTGCACGTGCTCCTCTAACCTGAACATGCTTTCACTGTCTGGGCTGTCACAACAGGGTGTACACTGAGAGCAATGTTGCAAAAAACATTCCTTAATAGTGTTTTAGATGTGAAGGCTTCAGGTAAAGAATTCTCACTCTGTAGATAAACAAATCTATAACATGCCCTTGGCTCACAAACATCATCTTCTGACATCTGTTGTTTACAGAAAAAAGGTCATTAGGGACTACAAGGTAGCTTGTCTCTGTACACATGCATCTTCAGACGCAGGGTCTTTATAAACAGTCACTTTGGATGGTGGGACTGCAGTCCAAAACATATTTGAGGATGTAAAATACAGAAATTGAATTTTTTTATAGGTCACATACACTTGTACTCCATACAATACATAGATATTGATTGAAACTCCAGACAGAAAAGCCCTGTACCAGCCAGGAATCAAATCTAAGACCTTCTTTTTGTGAGGAAACAGTGCTTCTGCTGAGCCACCATTCTGCAAAATGGACATCCTGTCAAAATGTTGTTGAAAAGACTTTTGACATTTGACAACCAGTTTTTCATAGTTTGATTAAAGCACATATATGACCAAACACTATGATGGTTTCAATTACCTGTGTTTTACGGTTCTTACAATATATGTCGACTGGAATGATTTGGACCACAACAAAATAAACAGTCAACTTTTTGTTGACATCAAGAGCTCAGTGTTTTTTGTGTCTAGCAGGATTTTTGACACATTGATGAAAAAAGAAAATTTAGCAGCTATACTTTCAAAATACATAGTGTTGTCTGGATTATTGTTAATTGCATTACATACTTATACTTAATTGCACTGTGTTACTGCAGTATATAATATAAAACAACTTCTATCACTTTTTCCTGAAACAGACTTAGTAGGTAAAACTCCCTGAAACTTGTGATCCCCATTTAATTTTGCCTGTCAAATCCACCTTGATCAGTGTAGATGAAGGCACAGAGATAACTTACATAAGAATCGCAAAGTCTTCCGACTCCTGAGACTGGATTGCATGAGCAAAAGAATCCCAAAAAAAAAAAAAAAGATTTGGTGCCTTTGAAAGAAAGTGCCAGTCTGCATTCAGTGTGTGAAGAACTACAGCAGTGATGGACTTTCTTGGGCTTTGGCTGTCGTGTGTGTGTTAAGATTGGTCCATCTCTCAAAGGACATGTGGCAGCCCGGCACAACAGTGGTCAAAAATGTCTACTCTATGAAAGAGGCCACTGACACACAGCGAGCTGAGTAACAGTGTACTGCTAGTTATTTTTTAACGTCCAGCTTACTAACCGCCCTGAAAGACCTGTAAAAGAATGTCCAAATTGTTGCACTTTGGCACAACACAGTATGAAAGCTGAAAACAGCTATCAGACGCCTGTCAGAATCACAGAAGAAAAGTATTGTTTCAATGGAATAAATACTTTGGCCTCTGGAGGATTGTGGGAGAAAATGGCAGCACTATCAAACCACCATTTCTGCTGTTTCAGTCCGACCTGTTCTCAATCCCAGCTCATCACATATGGCAGCATGGTCAAAAGTCCTTAGTGTCATTTTTAAGAAACACGTGGACCCTTAAGTGCCTGCTAAGGACACATGGGGCTCTCTGCTGTAAGCACACCTGCGGCAATATTGGACTCTAGCTACACCTGATGAAGTACAGAGAGCAAAAATACGCTCATACACAGCCATCAGGAGCGATTTGGTGTTCAATATCTTGCCTGAGGATACTTTGACAAGCAGATTGGGGTGAGGGGTGAGGGGTGGGGGTCCAACCACCAAGAAGAAGAGGAGCCTTTTGAATTCTTGAGCCACAACAGCTAATATTATTGATCTTGTACCAAACTTTTTCTATCTATCTATCTATCTATCTATCTATCTATCTATCTATCTATCTATCTATCTATCTATCTATCTATC
>JAQNCA010000015.1:11915142-11928218 GCA_029783725.1 Acanthurus tractus
TCTATCTATCTATCTATCTATCTATCCATCCATCCATCCATCCATCCATCCATCCATCCATCCATCCATCCATCCATACATCCATCTATCTATCTAGTTGTAACCTGTCGGGCTCTTTTTCCTTGCAGAAAGTAATATTTCTTCTGCTCAGACAGAAATCCGCCTGACTCTTTTGCAGTGAGAGGCACAGGTTCATATACTGTATGCCATTCTCCGGTATGGGACATCTCATTAAGATTGGCATTAGAGGCTTCCTGTGACATGATTTGTTTCCAGGGTGAAGGAACTGTGAACTCCAGGGGAGAGTTTCTGCATCGGCTGATACCATTATCCCTGGGATCACATACGCACGGTCTGCTGAATATCATCATATCAAGACTTGTCGTCTCAGTTTTCATCACATCTTGCTTACTTTCTATCTTTAACTGTCTTTTACTTCTCTCTTTTACATCTGATATGTGCAGATCTGGCACCTGTTATCTTCTGTGCGCCCTCACAGTGTTTTGGGCCCAATTTTCAGATATGTGAGTGAAATCTTTTACTGGGTGTGAAGAAAAACTTATGACAGGCTGGTGAGAAGGGAATCAATAACTGTTCTCAATATGATATATTTTTTATATATTTTTCTTTTCAGCGCATACCCAACCATAGCATGATATAAGTATAGCACTTCCTGACAGTGGCAATGCCTCATGTTTTAAACTTGGCAAATAATTCCTGTATATTGCATATTTTTTCTAAGCACTTGCATATTGCTTCTCCTTTTTTTTTTTCTTTTGATATGCTGAGGCAGGAAAGAGCAATCAGTCTGTGTTTTTATCTTTCATCTTCCCAATATTCTAATAATTTTACACTACATTCCCTCTTGGGCAATGATGATGATGCATTTAACAGCTTTTGCAGAGATGCAAGTAAATAATTTGGTGGCGTAGAAATGATCATTTTGCATGTGAGTCTGAGGGGAGTCAATATCTCAGCAGTAGGCAATGAGCAGACTGTACAATTGCAGAGAGACGAAACTGATATAGCCACACACGAACACACGGATATTGCTCTTTTGAAATGAACCCATGGAGTTTGTGTGCATATGAAATAGATAAACATTAACTCTCCTTGCTGACTCGTGTTAAGCCAAGTGCTGCTGCCTTGCTCCTTAACTGGAAAGAATCAATAATGGTAATGGCCGGCAGGCAGACTCACAGGCAGGCTAGCTGAGGAATTCTGGATGATAAGTGCAAAATGTTACACTCCAGAAGCCTTCAATAATTTTTTTTTATTGACCACATGAGAGCAAGACAGCAATGACTTGGAGTGGACATCCTGCCAAAACTCCCACATGGTTCCTTTCCTTTCTCAAAAAAAAAAGAAGGGTAAGACATTAAAACTGCTCTTTTTCACATGAAATGATTCTGAGAATGCTGACATGTTGATCAAAACTCTGCTGCAAGAAAGTGAGGCCGGATAAAGTTTTTTTTTTTATACTTGGCTTGCAGGTCTGGGGAAAGAAAAAGATTTTCCAACTCCCACGTTTGATCAATATGTTTCCTGTACTGATGGAGCCTCTGTTTGTCACAGCTCTCGCCTCCCACTGCCAGTCAGATTGCAAACCGGCCAGTCAATCGTCTAGCCAGCGAGGCAGGTCCAGTAAACAAATTCTATAATACTTTTGATCCAAGCTCATAACCCACATTTGATCAGTTGTCTTCATAGAACAGCTGATTCATATTCAGTGAGGTGTAAATGATTCAGCTAAAGAACAGAAAAGGAGTAAGTGGTTAAGTGCAATGAATGTTGTTCTCTTCTATGTTGTAGTGATGACAAACATGAGCTCCATATCATCACCCAGAGGCCAGGACGACATCCATATTCCTCCAAAAATACTGACAATGATGTCTGACCTTCTTTACCTTCCCATCCAAGACACTGACAGTCCCTGATTTCAGATCTGTTTGTAACTGCTTTCCAGACTAAGTCATTTAATGAACCGTTTAGGTACAAAAATTAAATTTGATAACATGTCTTATCTTTAAATTAAATAGCCTATGAGGTGCAGTCTTTAAACTTTATCACAGCTGAAAGTCAGCGGCCCACTGACAAATAAAAGCACATCAAATCGAGCGTCCATGCAAAGCTGGCAGAGGGAAAAAATAAATCCAAAATCACAGGAGGCCAGGGGCCAGTTAATAAACAGACAATAATATTTATCAGATAAAATGAATTATAATAAATGGCTTGCTCTTTTTGGCTGCTTCCAAAGGCCATTAGGCAAAGCAGCGGTGGCTAACGATAACAGGTAGTCAGCATCATAGGCAAGTCTGTCAAACTGAAACAACTGCCAAAGCCTTCGACCTGCCAGCCAGTCAGTCAGCAGCTACAGAAACCTACGAATCAGAAAACAAGCAGGCTGCCAGTCTCCCAGTTAGCCTGTCAACCAGTCATACACATTCTTGCATTATTGTTTCTCTAATTAACATCATACACCAACAACATTAAAGCATCTGGTGTACCACCAGAGAGAAAACTAGTGTTTATGATGTTGTTCAAATTACCTTCGAGGCAAAATCATGAGGCAAGTATTGAACTATTATTCAACATGTGAAACAAGTAATTATAATGCAGCATACTGCAAATTTAACTACTGACTTGCCTAGTTTCATTCTATTTTTAATAAGCAGGAAGAGTAAGCTGGAGAAGAAAAGGCTAAAAAAAGGGTTTGACAGGTCCTACTTTCACTCACAGAAGAATGCCACTGGCCTAATATTTACAAGCTTGAAAGCTTGTATATAAATCCTTTGTTTTCTTGGATATCTAAAATAAAAAGACAAAAGGATTTGACACTGTCACTTCAGCAACTGTGGCAGCAACTGCAGAGGTTTTCTCATCAGATTGGAGGGATAGGAACACAGGAAACATGAGACTTAACAGAGGGTAGAGAGAACATCAGAGGAAAATAAATTGAAAGCTAAATACAGAGTCAGTGCAGTAAACAAAAATCCACAGAAAACACATTCCCCTCAGCATCGTGTACCCACAGAGGGGTCATACTGTGATATTAAGCAATTAAATATTTTGCTTTGTTGATAGTCAAAAGACTGATGTGCTCATTTGATTTGAACTATAGTGAATTCAGAGGCCTGTTCAGACTCAATGCTTCACTCAAGGATACTTAGAAAAGGAAAAATGCAGACAAGGAGAAGCCTCCACCATGTTGCTTGTTGCCTTCTTTATTACTGTACGACCCCTTTATTCTTGTTTATTAAATTCTCTTAGAAAAAATACCCAGATTTTTCTTAGTGCATTACAGTTTCTCAAGAATTACTGTGTAAGACATCTTATTGGAATCTTATTGGTGAGAACAGCTCCATTCTAGCTACGATATAAAAAGAACATTAAAAAAAAATTGGAAAGTGTCCTGTTATATCTAGAATCCTTCAAAATGCAATAAGAACAACAATGATTAAAGGACAAATTGGCTTTTTTGGCTGTATAGGCCAAAACAGATGAATTTGATCACTGGTGAACAGAGCAAAGCCGACTGTGTCCCCCTGTTTCCTGTCTTTGTGTTAAGCTAAGCTAACTGCCAGCCAGCTTCATATTTACCTTAAAGATATTTGACTCAAAAAATCATGTTGAGGTTCGATTCAATTCAATCTTTTATCGTATTTTTACACAGAAAGACGTCTTGATTTCTACAATATTGAACCAAATCACTGTGTTGTGATGCTTCCCAGCAATCCTGTGTTGGATAAATCATGCAAAACCAAAAAACCTCGCAAAGTCTCCTGGCAGGCAAAATGCCTTATGACAATAGTGACAGTTTTACCCTTTTTTCGTGTATTGTGTAACATCAACATTTCATTTTCAAACAAGCTAAATGAGATTTTCTCTTAAATCACTTTAAAAGATTTGGATATAATGCATGAACCCTGAGGTCTCATTCTGCCAAATGCACTGTGTCTGTACGAGAGAAACAGAGCTTATGTGTGAGAAAGTGTAACATGAGAACTTAAGAAGCGGAGAAAATGTGTTGGGTTTTTTTGTAATTTTGGAGACAGAAAGCATACAAGAGAGAAAAAGAAAAGGACGGAGAGCAGAGACTGTGTGTGGTATGTTGTACTGAGGAATAAAAGAGCAGCCCCATGAGACTGCAGAGCAGAGTACATAACACACACACAAACACACCCACCCACACACACACACGCACACACGCACACACACACACACACACACACAGGCACTCCAGGAAGATTGCTTGTAGGTTAAATCTAGCCCCAACAGCAGCACTTGCAGGGTAATCTATTCTACTCCGTGTCTGACAAAAGAAATCTTTTTTTCTCCCCCCTTACCTTTCTTCCTTCCTCTCTTAATTTCTTTTTCCTCCCTGCCTGGTTATTCCTTTCCTTAATCTGACTCCTTTACTTTAAAATCTCATTAAGAACAAAACATTCTGAGTGTAAGACTGACTATGAGTTACACAATAAATCTTGAGATGAATTAAAGAACATAAATGTGTCAGTTAAACAATTTAAACAGGTCTAGTCTTTCTTGCCTGGTCAATTTAAAGCCTTCAGGCACTGATGCAAAACTGTAATCACATATTATCCTCTAAGTATATCTAGCTCTAATAAACTGCCTACAAGATGACAATGCACTAAATTATATTGAAAAAAAAAACAGATAAGAAGCTTCCAAACTGCATGACAAACACTTCAAACCTTGAGAGAGGTTTTATTCAAATAAGAATAAAGAGAGGATCCTGTCTCTTCTCTGTCTACTATTTAGTGTCTGCTTGGTCTGGCTTTTTCTCATCCTGCTGTTTGTCTTATTAAGCTGAGTTACTTACTAAGTTCTCACTAAGTTTTGGAACTTAAAAGCTTTATTCAAGCCGATGCCTAAATGGACCTAAACTAGATAGAATTAAAGAACTTAAAGCAGATGATAAAAGTGCATTAGTCAGTAAGCGCTAAATACAGACAACTCAGACTCTTGATTCAACTAAATTGCAATAGGTTGACAAAAATACTGTACTGAATTGGACTGACTTCTCATCTCCAAATGCAGCTACAAACAAAGCAAGAGACAGATGATCTAAAGTCATTATAAACAAATTACCAGAAGCAAATTTGAATTAACTTTCCCCTACTGATGGAGACAAGATACTGTCAAGGTGAGCGGACTCATTGAATAAACACTACAAACACATTTATTAAACCCAAATAATCCTCCGGCTCTTTACTGATGTCATTGCTGAGCCTCCAATTAATCCACAGCTCCTATTTATGAAGAGGAAAAAGACATAACCTTAATGTCTCTAAACAACCGCAGCTTTAAAGCCGGGGTAGATGGTATATTTTTGATGTCATCGGGCAAGAAAAGCCATGACAACCTGTCAGTTTATTGTTATTCGGATGATCTGAGGGAAAATCTAGACTTCTGCTCCTCCCTTTGGATCTGTTTTCAGGCTAAAGATAATCCAGCTCGTGACCAGAAACTTTTGGTCTCACTGAGGCAGTTGAAAAGAAACGTCTGTCCACCCTTTCATCCTGCAGTCTGACGGCATCTGAAGCCTGGGGCACTCTGCCTCGAGGCGGCGACGCACTGGAGGGGTGTCTTTGACAAGGGAACAGGGTTTTGGTGAGGCTCATGCTGTGGAAGGTGAATCCTACAAGACATGAGGTTTGGCAGTGAAACCGCCCGGCTCTTTCTGCTTGTGGGTTTGGAAGGGGCTTAGAGGAGTGACGCAGGGCAGCAGAGAAAAGAGGCAGAAGGTTTTGCATCATGTATGTTTAAACTTCTTTCTGAGTGTGCAAGTCTGCGCACAAGAGTGACTATGGACACACAACTGTTTTTGCTTCATTAATTTTGCAGGGGGTTTTTTTTGAGTGGAGTCTTAACTATAATAACTTACTGTAGACAAAACATATGCACTTTGCCTTTACTCTTTATTTGGCTTTACTTTGTAAAGTCAGCTAAAAGCAGCTGTCGATTTTCTGCATTTTTCTTGGAGAAAACAACAGACTTCAGGCGCAAAAAATATCTTCCTTGCCTTTTGGTCTCTTTCTATTTTTTATGTTACAGTGAAGACTCATCCAATATATTATTGATAGAGCATTTTTTCAGTCAGAGTTGGAGCTAAGGTAAGCAGCAATTTGGAGGAGATGCAGTTTTATGACGTGGATTCATACCAAAGCAATTACTGGCAACTCCTAAACTAAGCTAAAAAGTCTCCAGCTCATACCTTGCCAAGTTTAAAACTCAGTCTGTATGTGAGCACAGACTGATCGAAGATTTAAGCCATGGCCTGGGGACATATTTTATGAAGAGCAAAGTTATTACATTGCTGTTCTGTTACAAGTTCTCCCTGTTGCCGGAGCGAGAGGATTTCACAGGTTCTTTCCCTCTTTACCCTGATACTTTTTCCGCATAAATTTGGGCAGCACTAACCGGAAGATTAGAGACCCAAGCTTGGGACCGGAAGATTACCAGTTCGAATCCCTGGACAAGCTGTGAAAATGTGGACAGGGAAGGGGAGAAGCATTTCTTTATCCTACGTGAAAAAGTGCCATTTAAAGAGTGGCCTTGGGCAAAGCACTTGACCCTCATCTTCTCCACTCAAGTTCCACTGGTAAAAGTCTGTTCTGTATTTGGAGCTTCTTGGTATGACGGGATAGAAAGTGTGAGTGTGCAGCGAGGAGCATACCCTCAGAAAACCCTCTGTCACTTCATAAAAGCCTATAGGATTTTCTGAATTTTTGGCAAACAGACTCACTGACATCTGTCCATCCCATGTTCTGAAATATAATCCTAACCTGGAACCGTTTATAAACCTTTCAATTACTTTAACTTAGCGCTTTCCGGAGGGCCACAGTAACTGAGGATTTGGATTTAGGGAAATCAGAGTGGTACTGTTATGCCACAGAAAATCAGCATCCCTTGGAAACCCGGCTATTTCAATAAGAACAATACGACCCAGATGAGATACAAATGTGACTGTGAAAAGAAGAATAGTCTCGGCAGGCTGAGCTATTTTACACTGCCGACAAAAGGCAGGTCAAGTCTACATAATGCTTTGTATGTCTCTCTATTGTAATTATGCCTGAATTTCATGAAAAACACAAAATATGAAATTTGGATTCCTGTTTTTTCTGTCTCTCTTTCCCCCTGTTTTCTTGACAGGAAATTCACCATTCAGGTACTGTGTTGCGAGGTCTGAAAGGTAAGCAAAATGTAACATTTTGGTCTTTTTCTCAAACAGTTACTGTAGAAAGAACATCCCACAGGGAGTGCTCACACACTCATACACTTAGACACACACACACACATGCACGCACACACACACACACACAAGTAACCCTGGAAAAACCCTCTCTTGAGATTACAACGCTCCATTCAGTGTGACTAAAAAAGAGAAGTAAGTGTCTTTAATGTTCTTTTCACCCATGAAAGCAAGCAGAGAAAGCAAGACAAACATGGGAATCACAAATAGCCCTCCCCTGAGGCGATCAGCACTCTGTCAGGAGAGTTGTTGTCACAGTTCCGTTTGATTTGCACATTTGAATTGTTGATAATGCAGGAGCCATTGCAACCCAATCCAGTAACCCAATTACAGATCACTTAATGTTCGTAAGAGCAAAAAAATTTAGCGTAATAATCAGAAACTGACTGGCGACACAAAGGGAACTTGAGCGGGCCTGTGAGCGGCACAATCACAGCTGGCTTCGTTCTAAATAAAAGGAATTACAAAATAGGGATTCTTCATTAAGAACGTCTTTGAACTTGTCAGTGTTTGATGAGATAGTGATCACTTTAAATAACTGCTGAGTTTCCCCCACAGACAGTAATACAAGGTGCAATCAAGCATAGCCGTACTTGATTTAAATCTGACTGCCATCTCTTTTTTAAGTAGTCCCTTTGTGCAGCTATGCGAGCTCCCAGTGCTCCTGCTCCACTGGGTCTTTTTCACAGTGTCAGAACCCCTTCGGCTTCAATTTAATCTTTAAGGACAGAAAAAAAAGCTGCAAGGAGCTAAATCTCGCGATTGAGCAGTGGGAAGAGACAGCTGTGTGGTTGCAGGGGAAAGTTGAGTGTTTTCAATGCACTGTGAGCTGGTGTGGTGTGACGTTGTTGAGCTTTGTCGCCTGCAAATAGCAGTTTAATCTGTTTGCACCTGATGTTCTCTCCCCAGAAAACCCAGAACATCAGAGTAGCACTGGGTGACAACAGTCTGATCCCACACAACCCCAAGAATGTCAAGGAAGCCAACCTTCATGCTCTTGGCTGCACTTCAGACCTTCTTATTTCCTGAAGACTGCAGGTTCCTCCACTGTTGAGACGGCTCTACGGTCTCTGGGTTGAAGCTGTAGACAAAACTCTGGTCAGTGGTGATCCTTGACAAGAAGTTTTGGTCACCTTTTGGCTTGTTGACAGAAATCCTCCCAGAATCTGAAACAGTGCTGAATCTACTTGGGAGTCAGGAAAATAGCAAACATGCATGAGACTGTGGATGTGGGCAACTCAGGGGCTGGTGATGACTGAGTGATGTAACTTGGATCATCTCATCACAATTTTTTTTTCTTTTTATTTCTTGCAGCTGGAACAAGAACATTCCTTTGCAGCACCCTGTAAGTTCACAACAGGAACAGTCTGGGAACTTTCTGATCACCCTTTGTACTGAAGGTGCACCCTTAAATCAAATTTCTTGTCTTTTCTTTGAGGACTCATCTTCTGATATCACTGGACCTTCTTCATTTGATCTTAATCAAATTTCAAGCATGACCTGCAACTATAGACAGGGTTGTAAAAACTGTTTAAACTTCAGATCTACACACCAAAGAATGATTACATGTAAGCACAGCACAAACCACACATCTATTACAACTGATTATAGTTGTTTAAATTGGTGTTAGGTTCCTTAACTTCAGGTAAAAGAAGCCACATCTTTCTCTCACCTGTTCACAAACAGAACGCTCAGTCGATTGGAAGTGTCTTTGAAAAGTAAATATAAAACACAACCAAAGGAGCAATCCAGGAGAGGGAGACTGAGGTGATTCAAAGAAAGTCTTTGTTATGTTTTCTTAAAAGTGGGAAGCCATTGGATGTGGCTAAGGCCATTTGAAATTGTCAGTCATTAAAGAGAAGGTTTGAAAATAAAATGAATAAGAAAAGAAAGACAACATATTTGAGCAGGTGGGCTTCTGCGAATAGTCCTTCAGAGAAACAGCGGTAGAGAGTCAGAAGACACTTCATTCATTAAACTGATTGATTCGTTGTCAGAGTTTCTCTCGATCTGTGTTTCTAGACAAGACGGAACCCAAGAGACTGGGCAGGCCAAGGAGAGACAGATCAATGGTGTTTTAATGGAAGGATGAAGTTGGAAGGGAGAAAAAAGAGATGTGGAGTGGGTGAGTGTGAGATGTAGTGGAGACACACAGAGCCACAAACTGATGGCTTTTAATGAACTAAGAACAAGCAAACCTATCAAAAGAATGAACCAAAATAACTCCTTGAAGTCCAACCTCAAAAAGCAAAATATATGACACATGCATTATGTATTTTAATCTCCTCACTTTTTATGTAATTGGATGATATTCCTGTTATTACATTTTAATATTTTCTGATAATGATTTTAAGCAGACACAACATCCTACCCCCCTGGTTTAAATTAAAATAAAATCATCAATAGTCATTTGAAAAAATGTTATTACACGGTCACATTGTGAGGTAACATTCCAGTACCATATTGATGTCAGCTCATTTGAGCCAAGTATTGAGAATATGATTAATGATATAATACATTAGATTTTGATTTTCATCTCAAGCCTAAGTCTGTTAAACATGCATACAAATCAGATGCACATTAATATCACAAAACTGAAAAGAAATGCCAGAAGTCCATATTTCAAGCATCACTGACAATGTAATGCAAACAGCTGGCTCTCTTCTGCACTGTATGTCTTTGTATGTTCCAGTCCAAAGCTCCAAAACATATTGCGCCAAGATAATATCAAGGAAAAGAAAAAAATCCTCACCCTGAGTTATGCCGAGACCCTCTCTGTATGTACTGATGATGATGATACCCAACCCAAGATTCCCACTCACACTGAGCACTGAGCCAGTTAAAACACATGTGGCCTGTAGGCAATGAAGCTACACCGTGAAATTATGCAACACTTTTTCAGTTATTTTCTAAAATTACAACCATCTGTAGGTTTCTTGACCTCTGAAGGAGTGCAGATGCCCTGCTGCCACTGGTGGTCTTGGCAAGCTGTTCAAGTTTTGACAGAGGTTCAAATGTTCACTGAATTTTCAGTTATGGAAATGAAAAATTGCATATTCAGATAGCATGAGAGAGCACATGACATTTTAATCTTGAGCCACTCTGTCACAATGTTTCAAATCTCATTTTAACTGTATATTTTAATGTTCTTACAGGTTGTGGTATCAAAAATCAAAGGGCTCACTTGGCTGTCTTCCTGACCTTAGCACACGCTGTGTACAAGCTCCCTCTCTGTGTCTGTCGAAAATAACCCATGCACACAGCATTGAGGGTTTCTCCTGCCAAACCCCAGTTTCTGCTGGTACCAAAGGGAGTTCAGAAATCTCCTCCCCTGCTGCAACTCCGGGCACCATCTGCATCATCCCTCACAGCGCCTGGCAGGCCCCAGAGCAGCTCCCCTCAGATCCCCTCCAGCAGTTTGTGGGAGGTCACTCCAGTCCTCTTCATTATTCTACCCCTATAGGTGACAGAGGTTGTGCTCCGCATTTGTGACGCAGGCCTTCACAGAAGTCTCCCTTAGGGGTCGAGCACACACAAGTGGAAGATGTTATTTTTTCTGATAACAGGTTCATCCATACTCTTTAAACTCTACATTACACCATCTGCTATTGTACACCTCAGCAGGTTGGCCCCTCAGGACAGATGTGTAGAATCAGAGGCATGAGAGATTAATAACCCATAGTGATCCTCTCCGGCTTCATGTGGGAAAAAAAAAAAAAAAATTCCAAGCAGCCAGTACCACTCTTCTCAGAGCACATCGCCGGCCTCCTCAACAGATATGAGTTTATACTAGCAGCTGGAATAGTGCCATCCCGCACTCAAGGTCGGTCTTTATCCCAGCGTCTGTGCAGGCAGGTGAGGGACACAAGCCCTTACGGCAATGAAACCGTGAGCAAAAAGAAATCCACCAGTTTTCCTTGGATTTATGACAGTAAACCTCTGGGGGGGATTAAATACAGCACCGTGATGCCACAGGGAAAAAAGCTGCCAAGTTGTTGATAATCAGCCCCCTGACCATGTATTGGAGTTATAAGTGTGGCCACCTCCACTTTAACAGCCGGGGTCCAATCACCTGTAATATGCCCTTCTTGTTCGTAGCAGCCTATTCCTCAGACCGGAGGTATGTGTAGAGTAATTTAAGCCCTGTCTCATTCCTCTGAGGGCCATTTGTTAGCTGTGAGAGAAATCCCTGTCTAAGCAGCATATAGCACCATGTTGTTGTTTTTTTTTAACTCAAAAACAACTGAAAAGGAGGTTGTCCTCCATTGCCCTTGTGTCTTGTTCATTCCGAACTAAAATGGGTCATCATCATTGGCAGATAAAAAAGAAAAATGGCCTACTTAGCCCTAATTCAGCGGCACATACCTCCTGTGACTACTTCCTCAGCAGTAGCCAGCGTGGTGCGTTGGCCCAGACTGAGCAGAGCTATAAGATCCCCAGAGTGAACTCGGCTGGCTTCTTTGAGCTGCTTCCACCTTTATCAAACACAAGACAAATCATTAATAGCCAAATAAAATGTTGCATGAATACAAAACCGGAGAGCATGATGGGAAGCAGCAGTGAGGCACAATGAGGTTGGGTAAAGCTGAAAGCGAAGGAAGACACAACAGGGAGCGGGGAGGGAGTAAAAAAGGCAAGATAAAAAGGAATAAAGGGAGAGAAAGAAAAAACGCATTAGAGGGGAAAAAAAATTACAAGTGAAAAGGAAATGACAGAAAGGAGTTAAGGTAATGATAGGGAGTATTAAAGGTAGAGAGAGTACATAAAAGGGAGAGAGGGTCTGAATTTGCATGTCAGTTAGTGTCCCTTTTTTCAGGTTTTATTATCAGTCACAGTAACAGGTGTACTCTGCCAGGGGTGAGCGGGGTAATAATGTGACCAGTGTATCCGCTGTAAGGAGATATTAAATTGAACTCAAGACAAACAGACTCACTCCGATGTGATGTGACCTTGAGGAGAAAATGAAATGAAAACGTCCGCGGCAATAGTTCTCACCAGGTGCTCGTCTGTAAGCAGGTGGTCACTTAAGAGGAAAAGACGGATCGTGGTTGTCTCAGCTGTAGAGATTAACATTGATGTTTGTGACTCATCATTACCTCATCCTTTCTTATGCAGTTGAGACATTGACAACAGCCCCCTTGGTTCTGATATGCCAAATAAGGTACAGTAATTAGTTGTACAAGAGCCAAAACCTTGAGACCAACCACAATGTTCTGCATAGAGATAATTAAAAAGCAATTGGCAAAAGATTATGATGCACTTCTATTATTACCTGGCACAGTGGAAGGAAAGACGGAAAATGAATGTCTGGCGGAGGTTCACTTCTTGGGAACGGTGTTTTTCTGCCGTTCAGCCATCTGCCAGCTGTAAGAATTTTCCTGCTGTGCATTAAATGTGACTCAGTTGTCTCTTTATTTTGATCGAGAGACTTTTCAATGCAAACTAAGTCTCGTACAGAAAACATGGGGAGATGCCGCAAACAGACGGAGCTGCATTTAAACTTATCCACAGTTTCACAGTCTGATTTTTTAAAGCATAATTGTCAAAAATATTTGAGCCTCAATACAAAGTTTTTCTCTTTTTTCCCCCCAGCCTTTTAAAAAATTCTTATTTGCTTCAGTTCCAACAGTTAGATGGTACCATCCTCATATCTGTATCATTATAAAGTGAAACTACAACAAGGGGATGTAGATGTGTCCACAGATAAAAAACACTATCTAATAAGTGAATCTGTGGGCTTTAGAGGTGCTAGTTGCTTTGCAGATTATCTAACACAGTGCTAGCTTGCTATTTTTCCCTG
>JAQNCA010000015.1:11969308-11981830 GCA_029783725.1 Acanthurus tractus
GCAAAGGGGACTTATGCAGACAAGACCAATTAATCATAATGACCTTTGGATAATGATTTTAATTCCAGATTACATTTAACAGTAGTAACAGCAATGTTTGTATAAATATAAGCTTAACTTTGCCATTAAGTACTTAGTATCTCAGTTATATGTTATATGCAGCAGAATTTTTTGAACCAAGGCAAAAAAAAACATAGGAAACATTACTCCTGCCTGTTAGCATGCTGTTGTCATCACCTCTTTGCTTAAGCAAAGCCTTAAAGAGCTAGGAGCCTGACCGTAGACTCCTGTTTTTTTTTTATTTGTTTTTTTAAATTCCTTATTCTCTGTTGTTATGAATATATGCTCGTTTACATTTCACACCACTGCCAAACTTATTCACCATGCTTGGTAATGTCAATAGCATTTTCTCTTTTGTCTATTTTAAGTCAGTTTTCATCACTTAAATTGAAACTCAAATCTTCTATCCAATTGTTGTAATCTTTATACAAAGGGATTTGACTAAATAAAATAAAAAGTTAAATTACTATAACATTATATGTATAACTTATTGTATGACATTCTTGATTTTTTGTTTGAAACACTGCATTAGTTTTGTCAGAAAGTCTTAAATCAGTTTTACAAATTAAACTTTTCCTACAGATGGTCTAACTTCTTCCCTCTCCTTCAGGTCTGAGTTGCTAACACTCTTAGCATATATGTTTATATTCATTTCCATGTGCAGGTGCACATGCATTTTTTTTTTTCGCTCACTTTGTTTCTCACACACAGTCTTTCTGACACGCTCATACAAAGAGGCTGTGTTTACGAATAGAAAACAACCTCAGGGATGTTTTCCTGAACACCAAACGCTCCAAAGCGTAGCATTTTCCCATCATTCCTTCCCTCTGGGTCCGCAGCTCCAGGAAGCCAAGCAAAGGAAACTTTGCTTTAAACCTGTCACACTTTCAAGATTTCAAACTCTTAATTGAATGTGCTTGTCTTTGCTGTCTTTGTCTGTGTCTGTTTTCTTTTAGATGACTGATCTGAGTTCTAGCTGTCAGCGCTTTTTGTCTTCGTATTTAGGCTAGGGTGTGTGGCAGTTTGAGCCTACATGGCACTTGTAGCCTAGAAAAATTCAAAGTGTTTAAGATACATAAGTATGAAATGTCATTTATGTTTGGTTTACTTACTTGATAGGTGTATATGTGTGTGTTTCTTTAATTTCATGTAAAGTGACTATTTCTTTTACTGTGAAGTCTTGGGTTGAAACCAAACTTGCATCTGTTTGTTATACATGCAGGTCTTTTTTTGTTTGCTGTTAATGACTTTATTTTGACCTTTTTACATTCCAGAATCAAGCTGTTTATAACCAGCACATTCAGAGAAAAATCATTATTCAAGCTGAAAAGTCTGGCACTACCTTGCGCCTACACTTTGTGATTCTTGCTTTATTCCAAGCCCTAGTTTTTCAAATGGATATTGTGACATTTTGAAATTTGGTTCATGTTTATTTTCTTTGTAGAGCATTTTAGAAAAAGACTTCACTGCATCCCAAAAGCAATTTTTCGATCTGTATCTAGGCCCCCTTAACACTATCAGCTATTCTCCCACATAGTTGAGAGATAATGTTCTTTTCTACATAATCAAATATGTTATAATATACAATGCCTGATGAATTCAATTGAAGTATTCGTTATCCAACATCACAACCACTGGCTGTACTGTTCAAGTGAAAAGTTAGTTGTTCGTACAGATATAAGGCGTCAGTACAAAAACCTTTAGACATTCTGTGACGCACTTTAAAATAGACTATAATTCAAAATGGCAAGGTATCCTTTTTAAGTGTGGGTAGGAGCTGAAAATTGGCTGCAGCGTTGACAAGAGCAATAATTTAATTTAATGAGCCTTGTTCCCTGGGCGGAGAAGCTCAGTCTCTCATTTGGGGCTAAAAAAAAGTCTGAAAAGTCTCGCTTCACATTTGTTTTCACTTTTTATTTTTTTCCAAGCATTGTTTCCACCTGTTGTTTTCCCTAGCATACATACACACACACACACACACACACACACAAGCACTCATTCATTTTCACAATCACGCTGTGTGTCTGCAGGGCAGCCACAGATTGGAAGTGAACACAGGCCTGGAGGGGGACTGGTGCAGCCTCATTCCAGTAGGTGGACCCTGCCTAACAATCACCACTGGACTCAAATGGAACCTGAGTGAGTTGCATTTTTTCATGTTTGGCATTTGAATGGTGCTCAACAACCAATAATTAGTCCTTCAAGTTTCATTCACAGGAATATTACCACAGTGTTAAAAGAATTCACACTACTGCGTTTTCCAAACAACTTCTTAAAGTATGTATAAGTTTAGTATACTAATAAAAATCATAAGGACCGATGAAAAGCCTCTCAACAAATTGGTAAGTCATAGTGATGATGGTATGGTAAACAGAATACACATTTTTCATGTTATTACAGTTTTTTTAGTTAATTTTTGAATCATATTAAACCCTAAATTCATTCAGATAAAGTTATGATTCTGAAATCCAACAAGTGCATTTTCGTTTTTCCCGGAGGAGAGAGGCAAACCTCAAGAAAATGACTTGTACAGCAGGTCTGGACCACTCTTAAATTTTATATATACCTACATGAAAAGTTACAGTGCATGTTTGATTAGAGGTGTTATGTAGCCTAAAGAGACATGTTTCAGGTTTCTAGTGAAGGAGAGAACATTCTTGTTATTTTGGCAGAGTTTGGAAGACCACTCTACTGATGCTGTGAGATTGAACTTCAAGTGCTATGAAAAAAGCAACTCCATACCCAAAACATAAATGTTAGCTGCCAAGACTTCAAACCTAAATTTGCATTTACAGTGGAAACAACTTCCACTGAACTCTCTACATGAGTAATAGGCTACAGTTGAGTACAGATGCTTCATTTAGTTTAGTCTAATGATGCTATAGTTGAAATGAGTTACATGTTTTGAAGACATATCGTAGATATCTCTGAGCTACACTTTGGCTCTAAGATGTTGGAATTAGCTGTTCTAATCTTACTGTTTTAAATCTTTTGTTAGTTTTATTCTTTTTCTCCTATTGTCCTACTCTTTCAATAAGATTTTTTGATCATATCGTCGTCTATCATTTCTAGCCTTGCCTTCCATTTATAGTTTTGCCTTCTTTGTATTATTGTATACATTTCTATTACCCTCTATTTCTTAACTCTTGCATACCTGTATAGAATACAGATTCGAACCTATCTGCCTTGACTCAAATGCACTTTGGGTCAACTTCTTTGACTTTAAACTTGCTATATAAATAGATGAATTTGACTTGATTTGATTATACCACAATGAGCTTTTTAGATTCTTGGAAATTATGTGAAAATCCAATCAGACACCCGTCTGAGGACCCCTGTGGTGTTACCCCACTCTAAGCCTTATGGCCAGCTGTGTTCTTAATGAGTTGGCACAGACCAAACTGCCACCGATACGAGGGAAACCTGGACCTTCTGTCAGTGGGGTTGCATAATGTGTCTGCTTCTTGGTGGGTGTCCACTCTCAGTATCTGTGTGTGCGTGAGTGTTTGTTCCTGGGAGACTATACACTTGAGCGAGCACGCTAGTGTGTCCCCGCTTGTTTGAACGTGTCTGCATGCGTGTTTGAATATGCAAGTGTGCGTGCACTCACAGCCCTGTTTATTAACTTGCTTTTTGTGTGCGTGTTTTTTGATCAGCTACTGTGTGTTGTATATTTACTCAGCACACCCGTGAGATGGCCTTCTGAATGGTAATGAGAGGGACTTTATACATGAGAGTCCTATGCAGATTAGCCAGTGATAACAAGATGCCTAATTAATCGCATGCATATTTAGAAGGCTGGAAGTAATGATTTCCCGTTGGGGTTGGGAGGAAGGACCAGAATATGAAAGAAAAATTAGGAAAATCCATTTTTTCTCATATTTTCCAGTGCTACATGTATGAGTGTTCGTAAAGCAACAGTGCATCTTGTAACACCATCTTTAATCAATTTGTGCATTTGTGTTTACTGTTAAAAACTGTGTGTGCTGGGTTTTGAATGCAACCTCCTCATGAGCCCAAATCTGCTCTGTTAACCGGCATCACTCTCCAGTGACAGTAAGAGTCTTTAGAAGTCCATTGAAATGATCCCCCACACTTGGGTTCAAAGCCTACTGTGATGAAAAATATATGATCTTTCTATAAAGAAAGAGTTTTGGGCTGTCAGCCATTAAAGTCTTGCTGGCCCAAAGGAGACTTTTGCTTGCATCCAGAGGTTGTTTTAAGTTTTGCTTTAAAGAATAAAATTGTGTAATGATTCATACTGTTTTGATCCAGAGCGTACGTTTGGGATGACTCGTCAGTTATTTATGGAATGAATAGCATGCCATATTTTGAAATGGGAAAAAAAAAAAGCTTTGAAAGATTTGAACTCAGTGTTTGAATGCTTGAAATAAAGGGTTTTGTCAGTTAAAACCACAGTTTTAAAGGTGTGCATATTGTTTTGATAAGCTTAAAAAAATTAAATCTCTGCAAACATTATTTTGTATGAGGCTTTCCTTCTTGGGTCTGGTCTCATCAGTGTGTTTTTTCCTTTTGCCCAACTGTACTCAAGGGGAAAGTTTTGAATGCGCAAATTCCATCTATCAATCCATTTTCTGTAAACATTTATCCTTTGCATGCAGTGTCTACACAGAAAAGCCAGGGTTTGAACCCAGAACCCCTTTGTTGTGAGGCAACAGCTAACCTCTGCATCACTGCACCACCCTTGGTCAAATTTTATAATTTTATTTCTCATGAACTGTTTTATTTGACCAGTAAATAAAATTTTGTGATATTAGATCGGATGCCCCTGTGCACTCACTGAGCTGAACTAAAGCTTGCAGGGAAAAAGCTACTGTTAATCTCATCGCTTTTTTTTTCAAAGTTTTAAGAGTGTGAAATGTTCCGTTTTCTTATTAAATGGCAAAGCTGTGAGGAATAGAAGCAGAAAAAAACTGATAAAACTATCATTTATTCTCATAATTTATTGAAAATTTTGAAGGATTTAGCACCACACAATGCAAACATAAAAAGCATGACCTCCAAGAATCTCTGTTTCAGAATTTTCTAACGACTGTGCCTAGCAAATAAGAAACTATTACACCCCAGCCACATGCAAAATTACCTTTACCTTCCTTTTATTAAATTAGTACAAGGATATCAGCGTCAATATCTAAAAACCTCAAGGAAAAAAGAGTTAGACATCAGTTGGTAAAACTAGCTTTTGTCAGTTTAATTGACCCTTTAGGGCGTAAGGGGCTTGGCAGGAATACCACTGTTAACTACACTGAGCTATGGATAACATGGGTCGATGTCCCATAGTACATGGAGAAAGAAGATACCGCTGGCAGCACAGTCACCTCCTGAAGGTCATGGCATAAATCTGTTCAGAAACTCCTGCGGGCAATTTGCAATAGTGGAATTTTCTTATAAAGAAAAGGGGAAAAAAAAGATGATAATTCTTGTAAAGCTTTCTAAGCCTGTCCTTGTGAAAGAGAAACCTATTTCATCCTGTCCATACATAAGTTTGATTTTTTTATTTGCTTTCATGTTATTTCATGTTTTTTCTATATCATATAAAGGATGCAACTGATAAACACCTGTGGCAGCATAAAACATGATTATTTCAGCAGGCTTTTGATGGTGACTCATGCTGCCCCTGATCTACACTTGTATTTAAAATATGACAATCTTGAACTTGTGAATAAGTCAATGTCTAAGTAAATATATAAAGCAGATGTAATACATATTTTTTGTTGTACCTCTCAGCACCTGCAATAGAGAGTAAATGCACAGGCTTTGCTTTGCCAGCTCTGAGTTGTCAGCCTGTTGTCGAGGCAGGAAGTAAAAAATGAAGGGGAAGGGCAATGTGCAACGTCACTTGAGAAAGCTACTGGATAGCTGTGGCTCAGGAGAGTCATAGTTGAGTCTGGTGTCTAATGAAAGGACTGCACTGCGGTAATGATACTAAAGGAAGGGAGTGTACTACTAAATAATAAAGTGACTGCAGTGTAGTAGAAAGTAACAATGTAGAAGGGGAGTGTGCAGTGTAATAATAAAGTGGCTGCAATGTACTAAAAGCCATGCACGGGGGCGTGGGTAGTCAATTTGTGTATAGTCTTGTTAATGTGATGACAATGTGTGACTATTAACAAATACTTCTTGTAAAAAGTTTCACAAAAAAAGTCAGTACATTAGATTGTATTAAATAAATAGGCTGTTTTTTTCATTTGAGGTAAATAAATCCTAACTACTATTACTACCACTACTACCGCTACTACTACTACTACTACTACTAATAATAATAATAATAATAATAATAATAATAATAATAATAATAGTAATAATAATAATCATCATAACAACAACAACAATAATAATGACAATAATAATCATTTTAATGATAATAATAATAATGATAATAATAACAATAATGATAGTAATGATAATAATTACAAAGTTACAAGCAACTTTGCAAGGTGCCAGATCTCATTGTGATATTCAACAAGGACACAAACACGTGGACCAGAGCAAAATTGTTCATGTCACTAAATACCATGCCCCTGTCTCATTTTCATCACACACTTACAATGTGCAAAATGGTTGGGTAAGGGGAAATGTGAAGAGTGAATGTTAGAGAGACAAAGGCATAGGTCGACAGAGAGGGAGCAATGGAGTCAGAAAAAAAGAAATGCAAGGAGGGAAAAGATGGATTTTTGGGAAAGAACTGAGAGCAGGATGAAAAACCACTGTGATGAGATGACATTTTAGAGGCAGAGGACGAGACATGGAAGGCATCTCGTTCATTTGATGTCTGAGGATGCTGACACACAGCAGGAAATGGAAGATTATGGAAAGTGTTTAGAAGCATGTAGGAGCTTTAAGCAGGAGCTTGCACGCACGCACACACATACGCACGCAGCTACATACAGATTCAGTCGTTATGTAGTCAGTTTCCAATAAAGTTTTTTACCTTTACTTTCTGTACAAGAAGTCTATGTTCCCTGATTCGCTCATTTAATCATCCTCTTCTGTGCTCACTTCTTTTTTGTTCCAGTCAATTGATCTCATTTTACAGAAGTGAAGTTGCTGTTTTTTTGTGTTTGTTTTATGTTTTGAGGGGTTTTTTTGCCAAGGGGTAGGGGTGTGAATAGAATGAGTTTTCACTGAGCTTAAGGCTCCACAATCATGGAATTTAGCTTCCCAATCTCACAGATATTAAAAAAAGAATAAGTAAGTTGTTCTGTTAAAGCAGTAGTTTCATATGTTGCAAGATGCACTTACTTTCTTGTTTAAGAGTTAGATAAGATTGTTCATGTAACTCTGAAAATATAGCCAGCAGGTGGGTATCATAGATTAGCATAAAAATAAGAATTGGGGTGGAAACTGCTAGCCTGACTCGCCTCACTCTTTATTGAGTGACATAATAGCCTAATTCTGTACCATACTTTTCATTCGTAACCCCATTTACTTCACTTGGAAATCCTGCCCTAACCAAATATGGCTTTTTTTCCATATGAGACAATTTAAACAAATGATGACTTGTTGAAAAATGTTTTCTCTCATTGTTGCTACTCCTCCTTTCCTCGCTCACTGTGGCAGCAGTTTCCTCGCAGCATCTTGTGACATCTGCCTGAGAATAGGACTTACTCTAGGATTTCTGTTTCTGGCTCAGCTCTCTCCAGACCTTGTGCATAAATGTCGATCTGGAGGCGTGGATTAAGGTGCTCTTCACTCTTCTACTGATGGCTGCTTTCTCTGTAGAAAAAGTCCTGTTTTCTACTATATTTTCCAACAGTTATACAGCACTTATTAATCTTTATTTAGAGAACAGTAGCTCAACCTCTCCTCTAGTCAGCCTGCATGCATAGTGGCAGGTAGCAACTACTGACCCTGGGAATGTGCATCGTGATATGGTCTATGAATTTTAGGTGAGCAGTAATTTCTTTGATCATTTAACAGTTTCTCAAATTACATATCTGATTTGTGTAATTAAGTAGTCCCTTCTAAAGTATTTTTTCCTCAACTTTTTCTTTTCCTTTCTCTTTTTCCACCCACTGGTAAGTAGTTACATATCATTATTGAATACCTACGGGAATTTACAAGTCTTTCTTCAATCTTATAGTTTCCTCTTTTTCATTTTATGACTCCTGGTTTACTTCTCAGCGCCGTAATCTCGTACATGTTCACCAAGTCTACAGATTTGTTCGTCCAAATTGTCCCTTTTCTAAATGCCAGACAGTACATCTGTTCTTGTCCTAGAGTAAATAGTACAGTAATTCCAATTCTGCTTGGTCATACAGTAGACAGCACTGTTAAGTTCTGTTCACTTAGGCAACAGACTGAGCATACACAGAACTTATGAAATATGTGTAAAACATGACAAAATTTTGTTTTGAACATTTATTTTTTAAAAAAGAACAAACATTATAATCAGAAAGAAAAAAAAGGTTTAACCAACAATGATGTCTGGATTTCAAGCAGGCATACTTCATTAGAGATATCTAATGAAGTATGCCTGCTTACCAGCGATGCCAGGCCTGTACTGTTTCAGGCTTAATTGCCAAATCAACTCATTGTAAAACTCATTACATTCAAACTGTACAGAAATGAAAGAAAACAAAACTAACTTACATTTTTGGTTTGACTTTCCCTTGTTCCAGTAATCACTAACCCTTATTCACCTGTTTAGAAATCCTTGTTGGTGATTCCCATTAGGGATCCTCTCACTCCTCCCCCACTTCACGCCACCTGTTCATGCTTGCTGTCTCTTTGTTTTTGCTTTTCTCCTTGTCGGGGCTTTTCTTAATTACTTGGGTAGTACATTCCCTTCTGTCAAACTGGCCTCAGTCTGACTTGCAGGCTGTGTTTAGTCCTGGTCCTGCTGGGAGGCTGCTGAGCCTCGTTCCAATGCCTGAAGTGCAAACCCCTTAGGAGCTTCCGGTCTGGGCAGACTGGTCAACCAAAAGGGCCACTAGCTGCATGACTAGCTGAGCTAAGACCCAACAACAACAACTACTAGCTACATCCAAAGAGAGCTATAGTAAAAAGCCTGAGCAGTAGATGGGGGACATTCTGGTGATGCGCTGCTCTCGATTTTAGTGTTGCCCTTCAAAAGTATACATTTTTCAGGTCCTCGGCATTACCATCAGGATGTTTTTAATGTTGTTGGTTGTATATGCAAAGGTGGAAGTGCAGTCCATTTCTCCTTTGGTCTGGGATTAAAGATGGGATAAACTGACAAGGTACAAGGGTCAGTGATGATAAGTATAACTTTGAATTCTACATGGTTCATACTTTGTCCACAAATGCACTACAAAGTCCTGCAATATGTTTCACTTCTTGCAAATTTATACGTATATTTATAGTAGAAAAAATGGCAGACTCAGACTAAGCCTGTTTTTTCTCATATCTCAGAAGTGCAGACTGGGTCACTGATACCAATGGTTATGCAAAATAAGACGGAGCTCTTTGCACTCTTGATTAGTCATGCCCAGGCACATAAAGCCACACCAAGCTCTTGTTGGCCAGGCTGATTTTTGATCGGTGTTGCCTGCAGTAACACTTAAGACCCCTGCCAATTTATTTGCATTAGCGGCTCTATAACCTCTACTTTCCCCGCTCATTTTCTCTGCTGTTGTGATTTTCATTGCCCTTGCTTTACCCTGAAGAAAATGACTGACAGTGGACCACCCACAGCAAATAACCACTGTAACATTAATCTGACATTAAGGGGTGCCATTGAGTCCCTGCAGCCATGAAAGCAGGAGAAGAGTTACCCACTGGAAACCACTGACATGCTCAGCTCTTGCACAGCAGCCTTCATATCAAACTGTGCTCATGCACAAATGTTGAGCCACATTAATGGAGCTTTTCGGAGGTTGGGGTAGAGACTACACTCTGGATTTATTTACACTGATTATAATGTTTAGCAGTGTTTGGCATTAAAATCTTGCAAAGCCCGAAAAATATTCAGCTCCTCAGGCCTGTGCACACACTAATATAGCATACTGAAGTCACTAAGTACTGTAGTTGGGATGTTAATGACCTGAATTATTCTCAGCTCCTTTCATCCTTGTTTAGTCACCACAAGAAAACAGCTGTGGCAAGAGTTTATTATTGCTTTTCTCAGCACACACCTACACATAGCTGCATTCTCTTCTCCTTTGAAGCATCAGGAGGACCGGAAACACAAAGTCCAGGTGAAGTTAACAAGCACCAAAGATTTTTTTATTACTTTCTGCAAACACTAATTATAGCCTTATGCCAAGCACACATAAGCACACTGGTGTTTTCAATGCAACATGCTTAACTGCCTAATATTAAATGTTTGTAAAACTGCCTCACATAGTACAATGATAGCCACTCTTAGAAAGCCTTCATCTCTCAGTATAAACAAAAAAAATCGCTGTCATGCTGAGGTTGGATTTTGGAGAGGACAGCTGGTGTGGGTGGATGATTGAGAGGCAGGGGGTCTTATAATAGATTCAGGCCTTAATAATACTCAGCTTAAAAACATGGATCTATGGAAGCTATTTAGCCTGCATGTGTTGGAGGCAGTTGTTGACTAAGCAAAACAATGTATTTTGGGATATATTTTTCTTTGCTGTACTTTTTTTTTTGGTTTGATGACAGTGTTTGTCAGAGATGATTTTAAAGGGAAAACATTCATTACTTTAAACAGCTTGACTGTTTTGTTTTGTCATAAACACGGGGTAATGTATCTGTGCGCGATGATGCTCTAGTAAAAGAAAATCACAAAACACATTTGTTGTGTCCGTTTGGAATATTTAATGCATGTGCTCGGGTCAAATTTTTGCAGAGCTACTGAATTTAAATGCATTATGATGAATTAAATGTATTGTATTTCCTTATGGAAAAGTGGCTGATTTGTCATTTTGATACATTTTCATAACTGTTTATTAATGAGTTGGCCTTTAAAAATTCATAAATATTATTGAAGAGAACCTGAAGAAGATTCTGTCTCAGATACAAAAGTGAATATTCTCCCTTTTACTTTTTTTCCTTTTGTCCACTTGTTGCAGTGCATTTACATTAGTTACATGGAGGCTACTTTTGGGAGATAAAACTTTCCTTGGCAGCTTTTCAAAGGATTTGTAAAACCCAGATAACTTCATTTACGAAAGAGCTCAAGTTGAAGAGACAGAAGCACTGGGGATGGTATTAAAGTTTGGATAAAAACTGTCTGGCTTTGAGAAGATGACTGAAAGTTTTAAATCAAACACATCATACTCAGTTTAAATGGCTGACACACTAAACCTACGGCCTCTGGCTTCTGGCAGTTTCTTTGAGGTTAGTACCAGTTATGTATGTGATGTCACAACAGTCTTATGATCTTTGACAGTCAAGTCAATATCACTGCTGTCTCCTAGGGCTTGACTTCAGAAAACACTCTTATTTTATGATGATTTTAGATTTTAAAGCATAAGTGAACAATATTTCAAGGGATAATGTGTATAAAATATTTTAATTTGGATTGTGACCAATACTTGAAGCCCGGCTTCTGTCATGTGTGGTGGTCAGAGGCCACTGCTAACATATGATATTGCCTCTGATGAAATAAACAAACAATATGAAATCACTCACAAAAAGTTTCTCCAACAATTTTAAAATACAATGGAGAGCTCAGTCAAAACCACGGCAGTCACAGTTAAAATGACCCACACATGCCTCAGGCCTTTTGCTTTAAACAGTCTTTTCCCATTATGTTTTTCACTGACTGCCATTTATTATATTTCTTATGAAGCAGAAAGGGGTCAAGAGCTGTTTTCAGCATGTGAATTTTTTTGCATTGTGAGGACTTTTAAACAACCACAAAACTCTATCCTAACAAATAAAAAGCAAAGCTGTTACGGGTGATTATGGTCATGAAGGTTGATGAGACAATAGGTCTTCATCGGTGACTGCCAGAACTACTGTCCTGTGTGTTTGTGTCCGAGCGTGTGTGTAATGTGCTGGTGCACAGACAACCTTAGCCATTTCTTTGTGACTCAGCCTTCTCCCATCTGACAGCTTAATATTAAAAAGCCTTCATCTTGCAGCAAGACAGCCTGTGTTATGGCTTCTGGCACTGTGTGTGTGTGTGTGTGTGTGTGTATGTGATTGTGGGTGTTAAAACCTGCTTGGTCATGATGTTTTCGGCTTAGTGTGGATCATAATGAACAACAAATTTGAATAGCTGTCATCCACAAACCAACTCATGCCTGCATACTGTGAGTGGGAGGGTGGGTGTGTATGAATGTATCTTTTCTTTTATATACACTGTTTTGTATTAGTGGCCGTGCATGTGTGTGTGTGTGCGTGTTTGTTCTCTTGTTTGTGTTTCACTGTGTGTTAGCGTCTTTTTAAAGGTATGCAGATAAGAGTAAGCCTGTGTGTACGCGTATGTGTGTGTGTGTGTGCGTGTGCGTGTGCGTGTGCGTGTGCGTGTGCGTGTGCGTGTGCGTGTGCGTGTGCGTGTGC
>JAQNCA010000015.1:11988534-12003527 GCA_029783725.1 Acanthurus tractus
TTTACTCCTAAAAATCATCCTCACTGTTGAATAGTTTTCCTCTTTCTCAGTGTCAAATAATCACAGTGTCCTGAGGTAGAAATCGTTATGCACCCGAATGCTAGAGTCACACCAATGACCTGGTGTCTTTGAAGAGGTTGGTTGTAGCTTTACCCTTTTAAATAATAGTTATTTCATTATCATTACCAAGTTGTTTAGATACTCAATTTACATACTGTAAACCTATTGCAGCCCTGTTCTAAAATTTGAAAACTGAACTTAAAGCTAATCCTAAAAAATTAGATTAAAATGCAGAGTATGTTATTTCTGCCACTAGGGGTCTCTTGATCAAAAGAGAGAAAACATAAGCAGAGTCTAATTTTGTCATGAAATATCATGGGGTTGTGTAACTTGTTTTTGTCATTGTTAAATATCCACCATGGCTGATGAAAATTGATCTAATGTAAATTAGGAAGGAATGGTTACAAAATAGATGTTCTCACTTAGAGAGGGTAGGGTTAGGGTAACAAACTGATACCAACTGATAACAAACTCATTGTGTTTTTGGGGAAAATTACTTTTAATTTTTATAAATAGAAATTGAAATTATGAAATCTGTCCTAACCTCCGTAGAAAATTGCATGTTCACTTCAACCATATGACTCATAATAAAAAGCCAATTAAAAATGCTAGTTTTTCACCGCCTTTAAATTCCAATTTTTTACTGGGAATCCATCATCGACATCTTTGTTTATTTTAACATTTTTCCTGTATAGACACTTTGAGCCACCCAAAGAGAACTATAAAAGTAAACACGCTCAATTACACATATCACAAAATACTACAATATCAGCCTTGACTTCTGTCTATTTTTCCAGCTATGTGGTAACCTTTGTGGCTCTGCTGGTATGAACCTAGTGAAAAAAAACATTGCCCTGCAGAGCAAGAACTTCAGGCCAGCACTTTAACACAGTTGGACATTATTGTCATACACCCGTAGCATAGTGACTGTGGCTCTGTGCTCACTCAATTATTAAGTACCCCAACTTCACACACAGCTTATTTTCCTCTCTATTCTGAGTCATGCTGGTCTAATACCATGCTTGTGTGGCAGTCTTTGAAGCAGTATAGGTTTTTTTGTCCCTGTTTGATGTGCGTGCAGGCGCCTGTGGACAAATGATTTGCTTCATTCTCTCCTGTCTTTGTTCCTTTGTGTTCATTTTCGCCTTTGTATGAAGTGATTGCCCCACAACTATTCTTGCATATTCATGGAAACCTTATTTTTAATGCTCTTCGTCCTTTGTCTGCTCTAGAGGATGCTAAAACTATGCAATTATCAGTTGTTGGTTTGGGTCAATAGTGTGCAATACCATAAAATGTTTGAAGTGTGGTGTTTACTGAATCTGGTTGTACATTTAATTGGTTTCCTCATTCTTCACAAGGGGATAGAGTTTTAACTATTGTATTTTATATGTAAGACCAGGACTTGTGTGTTAGTTCTGATTATTGAATTTCATTTCATCGACATTTACAAAACCAAAAAAACAACTCTTTGATAATACACCCAACAGTGGCCTGGCACTCAGTTTTCTGAGACTGTACTGAAGATTGTCTCTTTTAATTCTCCTGGGTTTGCAGCTTAATAATTAATATGCACTTGGCAGCGCTTTTGTGATCTGATTTAAAGTCAGTATAAAACCAACTTTACTGTGTGTCGTACAATAAGAACCACAACACATCCATATTACACGGACTGAATTATGTGTTTTTTGTATATAAAAAATGCTAGTTGAATTTTTATCTTATTTCTGTCATACGTATAAAGTTACACCTTGGACATTGATATAAAGCCAAAGCTCCAAAAAAACGAGTTAAAAGTATGTAAAAGTAATTTCCTGTGAGTAAAAATCTTAGTTTTCAGAGTCCTTTAAATGCAACGTTAAACTAACAGTGTTAGTTTATCCGATTCTTATAAGGAGAGGTAGTTTCCATGTCCGGGGAAAGTAAGCAGATGGGACAGCCAATGCTGACAGTGGCTGTCTTTAGCTAGCTAGCTTGCTTAGCCATACAGCTAGCATTGGCGTCTCATCAGCCAACTCTTCTAGCCACCTTTTCAGCCCAAAGTTTCCCCTTCCAGCAGTCTAAAATTCTTGTGCTAGAGTTGTAAACACCAACATCCCTAAACAAATTCTATAAATAATGTGTCCCAGTACCACTCATCAGATTAAATTACTTCACAAGCATGCCAAAAATGCATGATCTCACCTGAGTTGTGGTGTGAATGCATTACAGACACAATTTGGTGCCTTTTGAGGCCGTTCGTCTAGGCACAATATATTCAGAAGACCAGATGGCAATGCTGTTCCCAAAAAGGATAATAAAATAGAGTTATTAATTGGGTGGAAATGATTGGCAGGTGGAAACAAAACCTCATCTAGCTCTTCAAGTTACATCTGTGGTTTGTGCCACTCAAAGCACTAATCCTCAAACTCACTTCCAAACACTGCTCATGGCCCAGTGACACCAAGCAGGCAAACCAGATAATTAGATTGAGATGGCTAAAAAAAGTTAGGTTAATACTCACAGTTGCCAGTTTGAAAAGCTGAGATATAGAGTCCTATAGAGTCTAAGAAGACATAAACAGGTAAAAACTAATACTGTTTAAATTTGAGCCAAAAGCCAGAGCAGAACCAGATTTTTGTTGACCGGAGGGGCCAAAATTCAGTTAGAATTGTTTTTCTATTTCATTTGCTGCAGATTGTAGGAACACAGATACAGATAATGGTGAATGAATAATAGAAAGCCCCAGGTGTAAATCTCCTGAGGTGAGTCTGCCCTTTTCGCATTAGACACGATCCAACAGCTCCACTCTCAGGGCGTTTGTCGGCTCAGTTTATCCTGAGTAAATGTTGCGCGAATAAATGTAACTGTTAAAGTGAAAAGTGACATGCAAATTCTTATTTCTCCCACTTGGGCCTATTGGAGCACAGGCAGTGGTTTGTTGTATTCCTTCAAGTCATTATTTTGCATGACTAAATTCAAGCTCTCATGTACTTTCAGTACATGGGGGTTAGTTTTGGCAGGTATCTGTGCTGCTTTAAATTATAAACCTTGTTCAGGGTCCATTTACTTATTTATTTCAGGTAATGTTCACGTATGACTGTTGTCTTTAGTCTCACCACTTATTCAGACTCACACAGGTAGAAATTACTGCCTCCTCACCACATATACTACTGATCTTCCCGGTTTGACCACTTGATGTCAGTATTGGCAGCCTCTTGGGTCTAAATAATTCAGTTCTGAAAAAGAAATTAAACCCAACAGTACCTCAACCACCTCTTTGGTTTTATCTTTATATATGGATGGATCATATAGTTAAAAATTCTAAAATATTTCTTCTTATAATAAATGTCCACCAGCAGTTGAAGGGTTTCCTTGGATTTATCAGCACTTCAGTAGCCCCTAAATGTGCTGTGTGCCTTTAGCATAATAGCCTCAATAACATGTGTGGCTTTGGCTATTAATCCTGTCTGAGACGTTTTATTCAGTCCAAATTGTTTTTGGTCGTCTTTGTCATGTGGCCACCTCGCCTTAATTACACAGGGACAAAAACTGCTCCAGACAAAAGCCTCACTAAGAAAGGTTTAAAACACAGCTTCAGTTTTTATTAGTCAAACAGACTGAAGTATGCATGATTATGGCCACTGGCACTGAAAATGTTATCTACTTTTTTCTTATTAAATAATTTAATTAGAATATTAAAGTAGCCAATTAGTGTGGTATTACTCAGCGGGCTGGCAATACTGCCTAAAATAATGATATCTGTTCTCCTCAATCCAGATAACCAGGTTTTGCAGTTTGGGAAGCTTGTAAGCACCTCCAACACTTATGAACCAGTTGGCCCTGGAACCCCCAGGAAGCCGGTGACTGTGACAACAGACCAGCCCCTGCTCTGGAGCATGGGGATACACGGGGACAAGGAAGGACACGGAGGACAATCAGGTGTAACTGTGCATCTGAGTGGTAACAAGTAGCACTATGACGTGGGGTCAAAAACCTTCCTGAAATGTTTCTACAACAAATGGAATGATGAAGACTTTGTCAGCTGTGATGTAGAATAAGAAGGTGTAAAACCTAACAAAAAAAGCTGATTACTATTCTTTTTTTTTTTTTTTTTACCAATTTATCCATCCATGCCAAGGATATTGTCACTTAGATGTGCCTCTTCACTGTACAGGGCTGAATTCATAATTAGCCATATAAAAATATATCCCTGTTTAAGTAAATGTACCTTATTTGACTAAGTCCAAGCTACACTCCATAGCAGTATCTGGTTTCCTTCAAAGAAACACGACATTCAGGTAAGGACTGTGAGAGGGATATTGCAGAGAATTACAGACATGTCTACACATACTGTAATTTTCTCTAAATGTGTGTAGGTATATGCATCATCACAGCCCAAACTATGTGCCTTTGACATCAGTTCTCAATGTCCACTGTCCTCTTCTGCTGCCATATTATCTGTTTAGTACCATAGAAACTATTAAAGCCAATAACCCAATTTGAAAGTAATTGTGCCTTTTTAATGCTGTACTTCAGCATTCAGGGAGGTCGAAACCAAACTCTTTACATGTAGTAGTGACAGTAAGGCCATGTAAATAGACGAGACAAATCAGTCTGTGGTCTTTTGTGTTTTATTTACACTGCGAATTACAAATGTTGTGCACAGACTGTAAAAATGGCATCCCTTCAATCCCCAATCACACCAGCCCAATAACACTTGAATCTTGACCAGCTCCTGTTCCCGGATATCAACATCAGTGTTTTTGCATGATCAGAATTTAACCACCACTAAAAAAAAAAAAGAAGGACAGAGAAAAGAGAGGCAGTTTTAGTGATTTAACAAACACAAATGGAACGTTAACAGAAACATTTGACAGAATTATTCAGCTTGTCTGACCAAGCACAGATTTATCACTGCCTGAGAAAGCTCATTCTTTAGCCACAATAATTGTGTAATTAGGTAACCACTTGCTAAGTTTTTTTTACTGAATCACTATTTCCTTCCCAAAACAGACTTGGGCACTTTGAGATTTTATATTCTGACTATTTTAACAACAGCCTAAATGAAGGATATATGAATATACATTCTACTGTGCACAAAAAATAAAATCCATATGTGCTACCAGTGTGTCTGCTTTGTTTCCCTCATTGTTTGTTTTGTTTAATTATTAACCTAACAATGCAACAATATACAAATGATAACTGCTGTATAAATGCAATTGCACAGTCTTATAGTGGTAAATAATTGTTCTTTTTATTACATAAGTGATTCAATGAACCAGTCAGTCGGACGCTAAAGATAGAACTAACAAGAAGAATTAAAAAAACCTCCCATTTTACTTTTAAAATCATTTTAAGGAATTCCATCTATTAAAATTCTGTGCTTTTTGTTATTTTTTTAACTGGTCAACAACACCAGATAATGTTAGAAGACAACCACGGCAGATATGTTTACGATGGTTGAAACAATTCAAGACCTACGAAGATGCTATCATTTTGAAATCATGGTTATTGTCTGTTAAATTTAAGGACCATGAGATTAACACTGTAAGAGCCTCCTCAGACTCTGAGAAATAAATCATGTTTAATGTACAAGATTTTTTAAATTCTTCGTAAACCACCTGTGTAAAGACAATGTGGTTTCTCTTTTGAGAGTGGAACAACTAATCAAGGTGTCACATTAAACTTCAGGTAGAGAGGATTAGAGTGTCCTTGAGTGGATCTCTACAGGACTGTTATTTACACATCTATGCAGTGAGTGAATAGAGGCAAAAACAATTGATCAGGGAAAGGGGGAGGGTTGGGTCATTAGAACTCTGCTTTTCAGGAATCATCACAACTATTGGTGAGACACTGGGAATACATGTTTCAATCGCACTTTCACTGACAAAGCAGGGGCACAACAATTTCTATTTAATTTAAGCTCTGTTTTCTCAGGCCACCTCTAACTGTAACTGAATAATTAGCCAAGAAAAACAAGGCATTTTCTAAGCCTATTAACTGTAAAATTTAACTGAATAACAATAACATGGTTCATTTTAAAATGTTAGCAAGTTAGGTGGTACTTACACAATGATGTTGTTGATGGGGATGTGAATGAGTTTAACAAAGAAACCAATGAAACCCATGATGGCAAACCCAATCGCTGTGGCCATTGCAATCTTCTGAAATTCTGCAGGAGGGTAAAATATATGTCAAAGAAACAATAAAAACAAAGAAATTCTACTACAAGGAAAGACTAATCGTGCTCCATGGATCCCAAAAGTATTTGCCGAGCGACTGAGGCTCAAAATTCAGTGGACTGAAATCAAAGTTGGACGCTGCTACCGGCACAACAATGGCCTGAAAAAGTATAAATGAACCTACCTTTTCTGTCGGGCTTTGTACATCTCTTTACGAGCCTTATAGAGTCTTTGACGAATTGCCGGCTGGGCTCAACGAACTGCATTACCTGGTCCATGGTGCTTGGGCTGAAAGGAGCATCATAAACACATATCAGTGTAAAAGCTTGGATTGCTTTCAGTGCTGACGTTGACTGAAGTCTGAGCCTCTCAAGATCTTAAAAAAAGATCACCCCATGAAGCATTAAACATAAAATGCTAACACAATTATTGAAATAGGTTCTTCCACATTATTAAATGGATATTTTGAAGTTTGTTGTGTTAGTTAACTCATCTTTTCTGACCAACATTATCATGTATCAAGCTATCAGGGCGACGTAATGCAAGGTAAGCCAGAAAACAATTAAATAATACAGACAGACCTCACAAAAGAGTTACAGCAGTTAGTAGGTTACATAAATGTGAAAAGTAAATAAAATGTTAAGAAAATAGGTCCTTTCTTACCTGTGTCTGTCGTGTTAGGGCAGAAGAGCGTCGGAGGAATGAAGGCCACGTAGCTTTCAGACTTCTTGTTAGTAGGGAAGAGCTGACGTAGACTTTTGGAGCGCATGCGCATAGGTTCTTTCTCTTTTTTCTCAGCTTGAATCAAATTTCCAGTAGTGCCACCTACAGACTAGGAGGCTTACATAACAGAGACAGGCTCCCAGTTTTTGCTAAAACAGTACTATAATGGGTAAACGCTATTTTACAACAGTTTCTACATTCTAACTCTCTTTAATGAAGATTCAGAGTAGGAAATCATCCTAGACCTGATTTATTTATTAAGACAGTTTACTGACTTTAACTATTACCCTTTTCTCATATAATTCTACTGAATGTAAAACCGTCTTTTTTTCCCAAAGTTTATGTCCTTGTCTATGGAGTTTAATAATCTTATAATACTTGTATTAATTTGGTCAAATGGTACTGTTCCCCTACTTGCTCTTACATATGAATACTTGTTACTGCCATATGTTTGTGTCACAGCAGGACCAATCTGGCATCAGTGCTGATGCAAGGGATGTAAATTTAATTTGAAATTTTCCTTTTCTTGTACTTGGTGGGAAAAAAAACTGAATCACTTTATATATTCTTAACAAACATGTTATTCAATGTCATGAAGCAAGAGGGAATATTTTACTGTTATTAAAATAAAGTAAGAATTGTTTTGTTTTGTTTTGTTTTTTGACTAAGGTACATTTCTGGTAGCAGGAAAACTTACTGTTGGGATATTGTTGTATAGTGAGTGTGTATATAAATATAAATTCTCCTCACAGCCTCTCCTCTTGCTCATGCAAAATTCCTTTGGTCTTAAATACTCCCTCATGTGATCTAGATTAAGGCACTTTCAGAATAGAATTCTGGTGTTTTCCTGATCTTTGTTTTCCACTTAGCTGATTCAGTGGTCTGACTAATGCCACACTTACAATAATGATCATGTCCAGCAAAAGACAGGTACATTTGCAGCATCTAAACTCTGTTTTACATACATTATTATAAGCCTTAATCATTGAGCAAAATAGTGAATAATACTAAACAGCACAATGTCAGAGCCAGCAGTATTCCAACATTACTTTTTAATTTGTTACTTTAACATCTTCAAGTAAACGGGGGAGTCATATTGAAATTCTGTCGTCTGTTTGGGTGGCACTGGCTAAGACTTTAAGACCCTCCTTTCTATAATCTCACTGAACTGAACTAATCTCTTAACTCTTAAAAAGCAAAATTCACCCTAGCCTCACAGTACTACATCTGTAACAGTCAACCTAACACCAAAGATGATGATAACACTAAGTAAATAAACAAAACCCACATTTGCAGTAACTTTTTATGTAAAAGTCACAAACAGAATGCAACAGGTTTCATTTTTACAGTACGTACATATTGTCACATTAACATAATCCAAATCTAACCAGGATTTGCTGCCTTACCATGCTAACACATTAGAACCATGTTATGACTGCAATTACAATGTAAACATCTCATGGTTACAATGTATTGAAGTGCCTCAGTAAATTCTGTCAATCTGATACTGGATTTTTAATGATAAAATGCAGTACAAGAAAACAGCTTAAATGAAAAAATGGAGATTATTGGCTCATTTTACTTATCAATAAATATACATTCTGATACCTTAAGTGCTACAAAAAGCAGGACAGGACCCCCCTCATATGTACTGTCGCTTAAGTATGTAAACTGTCAGCCACTATGCTGTATTTGTGTTTAAATGCACAGTATTTCAGTCAAGTGTCACTCCTAAAAGGACTTTTGAAGGCTGTTCGCTGCCACTGGAACTTGTAGACATCATGATTATAAGGGTCATGTTAGAGAGACTTTCACAGTCCAGGTCACTTGTTTTTTATCCAAACCAAGACCATGCTAGCTAAAGTCCATGCTTGCTAACACAGGCCTATTTACAAGCTACTATGACGGGATAAAACAGCATCTTTACTAAAAATACAAAATTGACCAAACAAAGAATGCCCACATCACTTAGCAAAAGTATAGTAAAAAGACAATCCAAATATATATTTTTAGACTATTTCAAATTCTAAATAAAGTGTTGAAAATAATTTGACTGGCAGTAAATACTAACAAAACAGTACAATATACAAGAAAAACACTATGCAGGTTGGTACGATCTGACCACTAGTAGGATTTTTTTTTTTCTGGAATAAAGTTCATTTGGACATATAAACCTTACTGTCCTTGGAGATATAAAATAAATCTTTTTTTTTCTACAACAGTAACAGCAACTTTAATGCCTCTATAAAAGGATGTCTTTCGGAATGATTTCACCACTGTTCACTGCCAGGTGATGCCAAGCATGTTGCAGCTGATCTCCCACAGTTTTTGAGCCAAGTCATCATCAGAAGCAGCCCTTGAACACCTTGCAGCCGCGCAGTCACTAAGCACACAGGGACAGAGAAAAGCCATTACACAGTGTGCGCCGTGTTTGTGTGACAATAAAAAGTGTTAACCACTCAGCTACAAAGAGTTTCCTCTCAGATTTGTCAGCAGGTATGAACACTGAGCAGCGTGAAGCTAGCACTCCAAACGCTCTTGTGTAACAAATTGTAGGTTGGTTGAAATACTGTTGTGTACCTGAAGTACCCTCCACTCTGACTCTCCAGGTGTGGCTCCACAGCGCAGTAGATGGTGGTCTGTGCTCCCTCCACTGTTGTCTTGGTGAAAATCCTGAAAATCTTCACTGCCACCTGGATACACTGATGCTGGTGTCTCCACAGGTCAGACTGCACCACCCCCGGGTGCAGAGAGAACACACTCACACCTGTACCTGCAACATGTTTACAAGCACCAGTCACCCACACACATGCTGTATTTTCATGTAAACACATGCTCTGCTATGATTTTTCACACAACTGACACATGTTCCTGTGCATAATATGCTAATTTTTCAAACAGTGGCTTTGGAGGTTATTTAGTAGAATGTAAATTTTGAGATTAAGACTACACATGGCTCATTTCCTGTGCAAATCTGATTCATTAACAACCGCTGCACTTCCTTTAAGAGAGAAAGATAATTTCAGAGAAACACTTATGCAAGCTTTTCAGAACACAGGAAAGAAAGAACGGACCTGATTACGTGTCTGTTGTTATATAAAACTGAGCCTGGTGCTGCTAATGATTCACCTGTCCTAGTAACAGTCACAAATGCTCTTTCTCTCTATAACTACTATAAAAAAAACTCTTACATTAAAATGTTAGTCATCAAGCCTCAATACCCCAGACATCAAGGTTTTTGTACACGATCTGAATTCTAAATCTGTTATTAGGCCTGAGTTATTTTTGATTTTTGCTTCCCCTCTGACTTGATGCATTCCTTGAAAATGTGACCACCTCATCTCACCTTGTAGCCTTTTGGCAAGTGAGCGTGCAAAGAGGACGTTAGACAGCTTGCTCTGTCCGTAGGCCTTCATGGGATCATAACTCCTCTCACTGTTGATGTCATCGAGTCGAAGCCCCGTCCAGGTGTGGGCCACTGATGCCACAACGACGATTCGGGCTGGAGCTGAACGTTTGATGAGATCCAGCAGCAGGTGAGTCAACAGGAAGTGTCCTGGAGAAATTAATGGGACACACACTTTCAGTGTCATGATCACACTGTGGTATAAACAGATTTTTAAAATGTCAACACGAAATATGAATTAAATATGACAGAAGGGCACCTAATGTAACACATACAACAAAATGGTGAACTAAATGGTCTATTTTAAACACTTACTCCATACCATGAACATGAGGAGCCCCCTGAGAGGAAATACTTCTTCGTGGGATATACTGAGAGACTCCTCCTCACTCTCCACATTCAAGAAATCCCTCAAGACCCATCTATCAAATTCTGCATACAATCCCTCATCCATTTTTCCATTTGTTTCTCCCTCTGTTTCTGTTTTTGGTAAAAGCACTGTATAAGTACTATGTATCATTCATATTATGATTACACTTCTGTGCCTCTAATTAAGTTGTGCAAAAGAGTGAAAGGATAAAGAAACAGTTTTTTGCAAGTTTGATACTTTCACAGTAAAAGTACTCTGCATAAAACATGTTTCATTCAAAGGACTTGTTACAGTTAGTTAAATACAGTGGGAGTCGTCCCTGACTGTGCCAGCAAGATGCTCTCTTGACACCGTATATTGTTGTTGCGTGTGTCTGTGAACTCTCCAAAGGATGCTTAAAGATCTGTTGTGAGTATTTTTACATTCCTCACTATTGTCCTCTATTTCCTGTTTCACTGCTGACCCAACCGGAGTGTATTATTATCTGAAGTAAATGCGCAAGTGTAGAGGATGTTTGTGAACATGCAGGTATGGATTCATGTATGTGTGGGTGCGTATGTGTGCGCAAATGTGTGTGGGCGACCAAGTTCGAGCACACAGTGTTCTTCTCTCCGTCAGCCTGTGACAGAAATACCACAGAGGAATGAAGCCACGGTTCAACACAGGGAAAACACAGCTTGAAGCTATCTGCTAATCTGCCTAATTTTCCTGGCTGATGTGTTGATCAACTTGGTCGTACATGTATTGTACAGCTTGTTAATACCAATTAATAAAGAAAATTAATATCTTCACCTTCATTAGCAGGAAAATCCCTCTGATCATTCTGCAATCGTGTTATTTAATGACTCAAAGATCTGACCGCTGACTGCTTAGTTTCCATCAACTAACAACACTGAGCATTTCAAAGCAACACTTTGAAGTCTCTTTATTAATAATCTTACCGAAAAACATCACAGCCAGTCAAACCACTTCAATGCATTTAATGACTGCTCAACAGATTCACCAAAAATGTGCATGAACAAAAATTACAAAATGAGACAGAGACAACAGCCTCCAATGTGACTCACCCAAATGATTGACTCCAAACTGCATTTCAAACCCGTCAGCGGTCTTAGAGTAGGGACACATCATGATGCCTGCATTGTTTATCAGGATATTCACTTGTTTTTCCTCTAAAAGGGAACATCCCACACAAACAAACACACACACACAAAAAAAAATTGGAAGCGTTAGTAATTAAAAACAAAGTGTCTGGTTCGCAGACAGGGATGTTCAATGTCCAACCCACTCTGTCTCATGGATCACAGTTGCCCTAATTAGGGGAATCTGTGTTGTTTCATCATCTTACACACTGTAATATTTTAAGAACCTGTGTGTTCAGTAACTGAAGCAATAAAATGGTTAGTCATCTACCTTTGTTGATGAGTTCAGCAAACATTTTGATTGACTTTGTGTCAGATAGATCCAGCTTCCTGATGACCAAATTCTCATTTCCTGTGTCTTCCAGAATCTCCGTCCGTGCCTCCTCTGCCCGCTCCAGGTCCCTGCACGCCATGATGATGCGTGCCCCTGAAAAGCAAGGGCCAAAGGTCACAGGTCAGTAAAACTGCCATGTTCTCCTCATTCTACGTTACTTTTCCTGCACAGTTGAAAGACTTACGACTATGTTAAAGCTGAAACTTTAAATTACTGCTTAAGTTTGTTTGTATGTGATACTTAGCTCTCTTCAGCCTCTTTGTGTTCCAGAGAGACAATGAGCAAGTACATAAAAATGATGGATGAAGGGGTAATGGAGCATTTCACTATAAACTTCCTTTTGTTATGGTGGAGTCAAACTCAAAAATACAAAAGTTTTGCACATTTGCAGGCACACAAAGATACCTATGTCAATTGAGGAGAAGGTGCCTAATGTATCTGTCATTCAGCATCTCATTTGGCCAACTTCTCCGCTTACATGAGCACAAGACCGTCAACCATGCCATTGTGGTCCGCTCCTGATGCAAATGACAATGCATTCTCCCTAATGAGCCTGGAAAGAGGCTTTGAGGGCATGTGACACACAAACATGCATGCACACACCAACAACGAATAGATAGACAACTTCCCTCACCACACACTTACACAAACTCACACATACAAAATAGCTGCCCGGCAACAATTATGGCAAAGAGGAGCCATTAATCGGTTGGAGCGTAGCGTCTGTGTCCAGTCACAGTGTCTTTGTTTCTACTCTGCTGCTCCCATGTGAGAAAACCTAATTGTTCCCTGTTTCAATGGTAACCAAGTTCTCTCAATTAAAGTAAAAAAGTAAACAAACAGTGAGAATGGAAGGTAATACTGGGCCAAGATCATTGAGCAGATGATTTCACTTTGCTATGCATGCATAAATAATGTTGGTATGCTAATAAGACTTGAGATTTGAGTTATTTAAGTCATGATATTTTGTGTATTTAGACTCAAAATATGTAATTATGACCAAACTCCTTCATGTCATTTCTTAAGTATAATTTTTTGTCTTTTGACATGGATGAGTAAGATTCCATTTTACTTTGTCAACATGGAAAAATGCACCTTGAAATAGAATTTCTATAACCAAATGATTGAAAAGGCTGAGGCTCACCTTGGTTTTTCTTGATACAATGCCCCAAGAAACTGCCTTCTGTTATGAATCCCTCCAAATCTAATCACGCTGTCATCGTGTTATTGCATAATCCCATTTACTGAAAGGTAATGCAGTAATTTGACAGTGAATTCTCCAGAGGCAAGAAACACACTGAATTATTATCTTCCTCTGGCAGTGGAGATTTGCTTTTGATTCTGCCTCTTCTTTTTTTTTATTTTATTTCTCACATTTTTCTCGTAAATTTATTTTACTTAAAAAAAAAAGACATACACTACTTTAAATAAAAATGACTCCTGGTTGCCTTTTCGTTTATCAAGCAAATTTTTAACATATGAGTAACAGCAACAGATACGTTTCGCAAAAAATGAGGTGGATGCACTACTGGGATTTTCATTGCAGATAAGGGATAAATTAAATCATGTATGCAGAACCAGTTTTCATATTCCTCAGTCTGAGTGTGTGTGTTTGTGTGTGTGTGTGTATGTGTGTGTGGGTGCACCCTCCAATCTCCCTTTGTTGCCTGTCTGGTTGGGAGGGGAGCAGACCCTCACAATGCTTCCTCTGTCTCCTCGATGCCTCGTCTGTCTTTCATCACTACTATTTGTCTTTTACTTGCCTTGCAGAAAAGAATCAAAAAAGATGCTCACTTTGGTTTTCATAGGCTCAGGCTTTTCTTTCTGCCATTTCTTTTGGTAATAGGGCAATATTATGAGCAAAACACACAGTATAAGTACAATGAATATGCAGACATATAGTATTGAACCTGCCTCTGTGGTGGAGGTTTGTTGACTGAGGCCACACATCAAGATCATGCTTTATAGCTTTAAATCACTCACACACGAGAGCCGCTTAACTCCAAGAATAAGGGTGGAATGTGGAGACTTTGAAAGTTAGAAAAATGAATGGAAAAGGGAAAACATGGTGCAGGGACACAACAATGCCACTGAGCCAGAAACAGACTACAAAAGCAATTGCAGACAAACACACAGCTGGACTTTACCTCTCCTCGCCAGATCCCTGGCTGTTTCTTTGCCAATACCAGTGTTGGCTCCGGTGATGATGACTGTTTTCCCATCTAACCTTTCATCAGATGACCAATGATTACAGCACACACTTCTGAACAACACAAACATAGAACAGAGCAAGTAAAAGTAAAGCATCAATAAGGTAAAAAAAACAAAAAAACAAAACTGCACAATATTTCCCTTTTTAATAAGGTGAAAGGATGAGATTTTAGCTCCCACTGCTTCTGCTGTCAGTGATCTACTCTGTCCATTCACTCAGAGTTCTGTATATTTGGAAAAGTGCAACTCGATTTACCAAACATGCAAAAAAATATTATGCATAAATTAATACTTAAATCAATGTGACAAAAAAACGTTGTGGCATTTTTGAAATTAAGTACACATACGTATTTGTTTTATCCTTTATTGATAGTTTGCTATCTGCATTTTTATTCCCTGATCATCCTATGATATGAAAAGTTTATATTTACTGTAACAGATTCACAGTAAAAAATACCAGAGTGGTTTATTTAACTGTTTTTCCTCCTTCTCCGTGAAAACAGGCGGCAAACAAAGAAAAACGATCCGAATCGACGCACTGTTACACATTTTTACACAACTATACTGCCAAAATCTGCCGGCA
>JAQNCA010000015.1:12007218-12018386 GCA_029783725.1 Acanthurus tractus
CTGTAGTGATATAACAGCCTATAACTCATTATTTGTCCTTTACTTTGGTCTTAAGCTCTGTTTACTTGCCTCTGCCAGCCAAGTCTTTAGCTGTCTCTTTGCCTATTCCAACGTTGGCTCCCGTTACAATGGCTGTTTTGCCATCTAGCCGCACATCTGAAGACCACTTGGGTATAAACAGAGACCTGAGGAGTGAAGTTTGATGGTAAAAATAATTAGAGAATTATTAGAGAGGCTTTTGACACCAAACATGATGGTAAAATTCAATGTTTACTGTCGACAGAATAAATAATAACTTTGAATGAAAAACAAAATGCAGAATTTCTTGCTTGTTTATTTGACATATTATCACATCTCTCTGTATATGAATTTCAAGGTGGATGAGGTGGGTTGCAATCTAAGGCAACGTAGCGAACACAAGAATCATAATCAACATATAAAATAAAGTGAAAAGTTCCAGGCTGAGGGTGATTTGGAAACATCACTGATCATTTTAATGTCTGTCTGACAATAACTGCAGCGACTACTTCCATCCATCTAACAACCAAAACAGTGTAAGTTAAAATTCAATAAATAAATTCACTTTGTGAATAAAAATTTGGCTTACATCTGGTGCACTGATATGCTGTTGCATTATTTAAAGAAAAAAAAACTCTCAAAAGACACAAATGTACTTTTATTCTCAGAAGTTTCTCACCTGATTGCTTGCATTTCTGTGATATAGCCTTGTAATATTCCTCTGTAAGTTTGAGTAGCTCCTTATTCCACTGCTGATGTCTCAAGACTCAGGTCCAGATTTTTGAGAGACAGAGGCCACAAAGAGGGAATTTGCCCTTCAAAGGGTTTGGAGTGCAGTTTGGAAGACGTAATTAGAAATAAATCTCCTCTATTGAATGTCTGTAATCGTGACTAATCAATCAGACATAACTTTAATTTCAGGGTTTGGTAAGCAATCACATGGCAAGAGCTGCTATACAAGCCCAAGTGACAGAGAACTTTTTGTGTGCTTTTGTAAACTGGCTTCCACTGACTGACTTCACTTTTTCTGTACAAATAATGTATCTCTTCTTTTTCCTCTTCTATTCTGCTATGAAAAATACTCTTTTACACATGATTTTTAATTAAAGATCTTTTTTATACTCATATATATTAACCTGTATGTAGTATTTTAGGGTGTGCTTGTTTAGGTTTTGCCAAGTGAAATCAACATATGCACCTTTCATTTTCATTCAACACTTTTAGGCATTTTACCATGTTTTCAAGCTAACAAGGTAAGCAAAGAAAAACTGACTAAAGTTGTAGAAGTGTCTGTGCAGAAGAGCCACTGCAGTTGAAATTGAGAACCTGGAGCCACAGCTGAACTGACTGTAATTTCAGCATTTCACTGCTGTGGATTTTTTGGTGCTTTCCACAGGAAAGTGTCAGCTATCACCAAGCTGTATGTGAGGCTGCTATCCTAACGGCTGATTGTGGTGACAATGACTCTTTATTAAATCTGTGCAGGGTTGTAGTAAAAATGCTGAACCTGAAGCATTACTCAACACATGATTCCAACTTCCTTTTTTTGTTGTGTTAGTATAATTTAATGAAGCTGTATCTTATATCTAGAAAAGGAAAGGCCCAGTCATAAAGCATCTGAGAAACAGAGCTTTGTCTCATCTTTATCTAGTGACCTCCATCACATTTACTTGAGATTTATGGGTTGTTTTTGTTTGAGTCTAACATACAGCTACCACTAGAGGGTGCCCTTTAGCAATTTTCCACATATCAAATGAGATACTGTTCTCTCACGTGTCTCCTTGGAAAAAAAAAAAAAAAAAAAAGCTGAAATCATTTAAATCTACAGTTGGGCTCTGTGCTGGCTGGCCAGCCGGGTCTCATGTAAACCATATGAGAGCTAGTCATAACTTCCTGTTTTCACAAACAACCATAAAATAAGCTGAGACGAGATGCGCGCTTCCACACATGCACACACACACACAAGCACACACACATACATAAACATACTCTTGCTGACCCAAACCAGGCCTAAATGAGTGCTGCCAGCACCTCTCATGTGGTCTCTCTGTGACGCTAGCTGGTCTGACTGCTGGATTAGTTTCTCCTCACAGCTGCTCACCATCCCCAGGCCTGATGAAAGGCTGCCTGTCTGTCTTTCTGTCTGTCAACATGGGGACAAAGACAGGGAGACCTTGCCACATGTGTAATTAGCATTGCCTCACAAAGATTATAGATCATCTTGAGGAGATAAACGACTCGTTCATTGTAATTTGTCAACCCCAGAATAGAAAAGTTGACAAAGGGAAACCACAGAATGCAGGATAGCAGCCATCCATGAAAGGATTAGATGCAAAACATATTTAATTTCAATCAAAATATCCTTTCATTCGTTCACTCCAATGGTTTGATTGATATGTACATAATTATTAAAAGACGGCACACATAAGGTTCTGATTAAACAGTCCCTTTTAACTCCTAAAGTGTGTATTTTGCCAGCTGTTAATGGCTTTACTTAACTCATCCACACCTTCAATGAAAACAGAGGGAGCACAAAGAGAATATTCATTCTTGTTGTCACAAATACATCCAGCTTCTTTTGAAATATATACAAACATTGATCAGGTATGCATCTTCTGAAATAATACATAAACAATTTACTTTGTAAAATTAATTAAAACAAAATATAAACAGGCTGACAATTTACTTTTCTTCATTAAGGCTTGACATTAAAACATAGTGAAACAAAACAAACCAGTAATAAAATAGCTTATCAAATGCATAGCATTTTTTTCTTAGACACAAACTGCACTTTTGGTGCAATGAGATTAAAAAAGGTGTACAAACAGCATAAACAAGCATGATACCAAAACTGATTGTTTCTCCTTACTGTAAAATAGCTTCTTTTAAACCTTACAAACCAGAAAAAGAAAAATTCACTCAGTGAAAAGCTAGAAAGTCATCTTTTTTCTTTTTTTTGCTACACTGCCAGATTTAAATGTAGCCAATCGATTTAATTTTCTACAATACAAATATTTACTCTAATGGCATAAACTGTGAGAACGAACACAATTATTTCCACATGGTGGATATTTTGTTATGTAAGGAAACTCTTGAAATCATCCAAATGTCAAATTTAGAGCTGTTAAAAACTAAAAGTCTACAGACTTTAACCTGAAAGGTGGGAAGTAAAAACGTGGAAACTCAATTTCCGTACAACAATAAAAACATGACGTTCTTCTTGTCTGATCTCAAATTCCACATCCAATTCCCTGAAAAATTCCCCATCATTGTTAAGAACGGAGGGAGTTTCCATTTGAAAAAGCTCGCAGCTTTCCACTGGAAAATGAAAAAAGGCACTTTGATGATGTCTGAGACAAGAATCAATGATTAATGTGTGAAATGGGAAGGATTATTTTAATTCAAAGTCTTGCTTTATTTGCTCTTGGAAACTGGAAAAGAAGTTGTGATTTTTTTTTTCTCATTTAATTGGATGCCAAGATATTAAAGACGGCGTAAACCGAGAGAACTGATCAAACCCCAAGTTTAATGGGTCTAACAAATGGTTATGAAGATGATCGCTGTACTGATAAAAAAACAGCCATTGGCCACTTTTCACTTTTCCAGTGGACGCTCCTCCATCACTTCCTGGACTGGAAGTGTCTCATCTTGCAAGGTGCTGTGGGAAGTAGAGTCCCCTTGTGACCTCAGACAGCTCTGGAAAAACGGGGCTGTTTCATTGGCCTCTTCTTGGACAGGGCTCCCGAAGGCATCGTCCTGTCCCGCTCCATCACTGCCCAGAGATGTCTGGCTGACGTACACAACGATGACATCGCCGCTGAAGTTCATCACCTGACCGCTGGAGATGAAAGTTGTGTTGTGGTTTCCAGACACCTGACCTGAACACAAGCAGAAAAAGAGAAGCGATAAGACAAAAAAAATAAAACAGGCGAAGAGAGATAAAATGGTAAGAAATATGACCCTATTTCTGGATATAATTTGCCAGGTGCATAGGTTTTTTATGCCTTTGTTGAAAAAAAGGTTGAGTAAAATAACTACACTTTTAACCACAAGTGGACTTTTGTCACAAAGGCACAGGTTTCATGCCCAGTGAATCAACATTTCCCATCTGACTTCTACAGAACACGACAAATGCATTGAACCCATATTAGGAAATGTGTAGAAATAAGTATATGGTATGATTGTGTAAGACGCATCTCTCTTATTTCCCCCTACACACAGTCAGATAGAGCTTTCCCCATCCATGATGTAAGTTGAAGAGGGGACTGTGTCTTGGCCAACCTTAGATGACAAATGGAGAGTGGGTGTGATGACCATGCAGGATGACCACAGAAAGGCCACAGCTACATAGACCGCCATATCATATTCTTTCTGCCCTATTTGTTTCAGAGTGTCTAAACTTTTCGGTGTGAGAAACTCAAGACCTTTAAAAAAACAAGTCATATGTCAAGAGTTGAGGGTTTTAAAGATGTGGTTGAAGAAAATGCAATAAAAAAAAACATTTGTCAACTAAACTCAGTTTTTACTGTGTTCAGTAGCACTTACCCCAGAGGTGAACTTTTAATAGTTTATCTTGACTTTATTTGTATATTTACAATATGATACCTGCATGAAAATCATTTGTTCAAACCTGTGCAATCCATGTAATGTCCATGTATAAATTTCAGCTAATGAAGTGCATTAGAAAATAAACTGTATGTTCGTTTTGTAAGCCATTTTTTTGCCACATTTAAGCCTCTGGTTCTTATTTCATCCAGCCTCCTGCCTGAGTTTCCAGCAGACAGAACCAGCTGACCCGCCATGACTCACGGCTCATGTCTCATTTATTCACACATACTGCATGAACACACACACACACACACATAATCACAGTAAATGTAAGCAAACAGGCTCTAGGAGACACTTTTACTCCTACACACACACACACACACTTACACACACATATACACTGAAAAAGCACACATAGCCCTATAAAGTTGAGAGGACAGACAAACACAATCGCACACTCACACAAAGTGTCTCTCTGTGTTCCCCATCAGAGAGCGTTTCCCAGAATACCAGTCTGAGAGGTCTAGCTTGAAAATATGTCACTTCACCACAACTCTGAAAACAAAGCGCTGAGGAATCTGCTTGGGTTCCTCTGTTTATCCTTTTTTAATACTAAGCTGATTTTCCTGGTATCCAACAACTGCAGCCATAAAGTCCACTGACAGGCGTCTAAAACTAAAAACTAATGTTAAATTCTTCTGGAACCTCTCCTCGAAGAAAACCACAGTTGTATACAGTTCCAAAAAATCTTGCATATTGTAGCTGGAGAATTGCTAGTTTTGATTCCTCAACTGGTAAGATATATTAGGGTTTTAATATTGTTTAAGTGGGCTTGAACAAACTGTTCCAGTGGCCAACAGATAAGATGGATGCTATACAGTAAGCAGCTTTTATGTGTGAACTATGTGTGATTTGAGGTAGAAAAAACATAAATAAATCAGGTGGACAGGTGAAATCTCTGACCCTTGCTTCACCTTTAAATAGCATGTGCGGGAAGTCCATTTAATAACCTGTCATTACTGCGTGATGGGAAATGGTGCTCATGTCAGGCCAGCAAGCGTATAATTAAAGTACCCAGTCATCAGTGAGAGTAAAAAAAAAAAAAGAAAAGAAAAAGAGTCTTCACAAGTTTGTGTGCATGAGTGCGCGCGCGTATGTGTGTGTGTTTTTGTTGGGTGGGCAGAGTTATAAAAGTATTACTCAAGCTCCGTACATCTTGCTTCAATTAAAGCTGTGGTCACTTTGCGCAACCCTATGGAACTCTGGGTAAACAGGAGCTTTGTAGATGGCACAGTTAACACTGACACACACACACACACACACACACACACACACACACACACACAAACAGACACACACATACACACAATGCTATGTTAGAGTGTGGTTCTGGTGGTTCACTAGCTCATCAAACGCTTGCATATCTCAGTTCTGCTCTCTGTGTGGTCCTCCCAAAAAATTCAGATCCAACTATCACTACTGGCTTTAATAAAAACATATTTCTTGGAAACTATCACACCAACATCTCATTCCTATGCTGAATCCAGTCCTCTGTTATAAGCTGTGTTCACCTAATAATACCACAGTTTGAGCTAACCGCAGTCCCGATCAGACTGTTCTGATAATACTGCTTTTATAACTAACCATAACCACTCTGTGTTTTGCACAATAAATATGCTTCCCGGAGATTTTTCTGTTTGGCAGTGTGCAAAGGTCTCAGTGAGAACAATACAAGTTCAACCATGTGACAGTAAAACTTTCCATTGAAACCAACATATATTTCATTCTGTTGTTCTTGGTGGCTAGGCCCACCTATTCTGCGGAGAGGGAGCTCTGCTATGTAGTGTATCAAATCATGTATGGCTCTGACCCTGTGGTGACTGCCTACACAAACAAAGCACAAAGAATCCACCTGGCAAACACAACTGTGGTCCCATGGTCTTTGTAATGAGCCATTATCCCCATAGCACACAACCACTGCGCATTCAATTTTCACTGACATTGTGAGGTGGTCACACCAAAAGTATCCAGGAAATATCCAGCTCCATAGCATCTTTGTATTGTCCCGAAAGGGCTAAAAAATAGCCCTACTTTCCTGGAATCTGTACTCAGAATGTATGGAAGCCAATTTCTGCCATGGAAAGAAAAAGCTCAGCAATAATAAAAATAAAAACACTAATATAAAAAAAATCAGAATAATAACACTAATTTACCGAGTTAAAATGATGCAGATATGAGTCAAACATTCGATATTTAAGTGAAAAATTATGTTAAAAAAGTATGTTAAAAAACATTAGAAACTAAATCATTTTTGAAATTGTAAGTTAAATTTCATAAGTATAACTTAAATTATGAATTTCAGTCAAAATAATTTAATGGCCATTCTTTGAGTAAAGTCATAACTCTTACATAGTATGTCCTAAGTTGTCTTTTTATGAGGGCCTCAATACAAATGAGTTGAAACTCTTGAAAATTTACTTTTTCATCTACCTGAGGTAAGAGTTGGTTCAGCCAGCTGACTATGTAGGCTCTCAGGTGTGCACTCCAGTTCTGACTCCACAGAAGAGAGCTTGTTCCCCCTGCTATCCCCCCACGAAAGTCCCTGCCCCTGGCTTTGCACCGGACTCGAGGCCTCGGCGGGCTTGTCTAAGTAGAGATCTCCAACAGATGAAGAAGTCGTCAAGGGGCTGACCGAAGTCACAGCAGAGGTTGTGCTAGTCTCTGTTGAGGTGGAGTCTGTGCTTGCCAGTCTGTAAAATTCCTTCTGTTTTATCAAAGACCTGTCAGTCAGGTGAGGTTTGAACTCTGGTCTCACCTGAGCCTGGGACAACGGCAGGCAGAGTTCAGGAAGAGGACTGGATGGAGGGATTACAGAGGAGTTAGTGTTGAGTGGAGGAGAAAGTGAGACAAGAGATGCAACGCCTGTCTCACTCTTGGACAAAACCATCCTGTCTTGATTTCCATTGCCCTTTTCTCCACCAGTGTCAGCCTTGATACTCTGATTTTTCTCCTCTTTCCCGCTTTCATCTACATCGAAGCCACATGAGCAGGTTCCTGGAGTGCCGGGGCTGACGGCCTGGCTACAGTCCTCGTTCTCCCCTACTTCCAGCGGCTCACGTACAGGAATGATGCACACACAAGAACCTGCCAGGAGGGGAGACGCACTCACGACCTCCTCATCTTCTGACACCTCCTCAGGTTCTCCAGATCCTTCACTCTGATCCTCCATCACTGTTTTCCCATTGGTCCCACTTTCCTCTGTCTTTACCCCTGTAATAGGCAGCGAGACCTTGACATCGGGGTCGGAGGTGGGGAGGGTGCATGGAGTCTCATCAGTGGGACTGTGGGGCGCTTGGCAGATGAGTTTGGTCGTCTCACATGGCATACATTTGGGGCCTCCAGGGCCTCCTCCTATTCCTCCTCCTACTCCGCTGTGGTAAAGAGGAGCCAAGGTCTCCTGGAACAGCAGAAGCATAGAAGGATGCTTTGCAAATGACTGTCATTTGGTGCATGAATAGTCAGAAGTATGTGATTTCCCAAACCAGAGATCATTAAGACACAGGTGTTGTGTACATTCCTACTTGTTCCATTTGATCATACATTTTTATGAGTAACACATGAAATACTCTTCTTGTATTTCCATTGCGTTATCACTAAAATTTCACTGTACCTGTTGGATCCTAGTCCTCTTCAGATTCTGGACACAGGAGCGCAGATTTACTAAAAAAAGAAACAACATATTGCACATTAATGCTGAATATAATGCTGGAACGGATGCATCTTGTGAATGATCTTGGATTTGCATTTACTGAAAGACATTTAGAGAGAATCTTAAGAGAGATGCCACACTGATCATGACTGTCATGCAGATTTAAATAAACTCCTGGCTGTAAGGTTGCATTAGTACTGTTAATGTTACTGCTAATCTTGCAGCTGTTCTCTACTTTACAGTATGCTGCATCAGTAATGTCATGTACTTAGTAACAATCAAGTGAAGTTATTCTGTCAACTAAAACATCACAATTTTCTCTGTTTGTTTTGTTTTTTTACATTAACAATAGAATTGTATTGCAGTACCAAGAGCTGTTCCCAGAAATTAAGAGGCCAGTAAACACTAATTTAAAAAAAAGAATTATAATTTAAAGTTAAGTTCAAATAAAATAAAAGGAAATACATTTCAGTAGGAAAAAAAACAATAAATAAGTAAATAATGCGCAAGCTTTTATGCACAAAATGTATTCCTGATGTGCAAATTGTTTTAATGCTGTTAGACTTACCTGAGAGTAATTTAAGTTTGTCCTTGTAGCAGAAGAGGAGCAGGATAAGTAGACAAAGAACAGTGATGACGGACAGCACTGAAACTATAACCCAGGAGGGAGCTGCAAAAGCAAAGAAGCAAGCAAGAGGACATCAGAGCTCCGTTTTCTACTCAGTGTCTATGATCACTTATAACATCTCCCAGAGATACAATGAATCATGGATTTCTCCACTTTTTACAACATATAATGCTAGATTTAAGCTTTAAAGCAGCAGAAGTTATCTGTCATACTTCCTATAGGTAGGTGCATTTTTTATTAGAGCAGAGCAGATGTTAAAAATACATTAAAGTTGTTTTAAAAATGTCTGCAGGTGAGCATGTCCACATCTTACCAGAGACAGGTGGCCCACACTCTGCATCAGAGTGAGCGGTGCCTGGCTTGGTTTCACTCCTGCCCTCAGCTTTACAACTGCAAGAAGAGGATAAAATCACAGGAGCACAAAGTGAAGAGGAATATTCGTACACGTGGACAAAAAAAGTCATGCTTTTTCCTGTCTTTGCCTCTACAACTAGCCTGCCAGCCGTTACAGATGGACCTGCAATGAAATGAAGGGCAGAAGAAGGAAAAAACAAAATTCTCTCTCTGTCACTCCATCGACTTCATTATTATTATGGGTCTGGCCGGCTGTGGAAGCTGCTGTCTGGTCCAGGGTTCCATGGGAAGTGGTGTGACTATTACTCATAACAGCTGGCAGGTGGTGAGGTGTGGGACGGCCACCCAAACGAAAAATTTTCCGCACACGACAAAGACATTTAATCCAAGGAAAAAAAAACAAAAAACAAAAAAACTGTGTGTGTATATACTTACTTAGTCCACTGTTTGCATTGTTCAGCACTGTTGTCATCAGAGAAGAAGCCTTTCTTACATGCAACACAAGTCTTTCTTCCATTAATGGACTCTGGGATTTGAAATAAAAAAAAAAAACACATTGTAGTATATCTTCCACTAATTCTCTGATTTAACTGTTTGACTTTTATTTCTTGTTGGTGTGTCTCACCAGGGTTCATCTCCAGTCCATATCCAGCACCGCAGGTGGGGATCCTCTCACAGTACTCACAGTTGATGGGATAGCATTGGAGGCCTGGACGGCAGCGACATGGCTCCTCTGCCACCGGGTTTTCAGGCCTCTCCATAAAACCCTTAACTGGAGGTTACAGCAGGGAGTATTTTAATACAGTTTTGGGTTCAAATCCAACAGCATTCAAACGTATGTGTTGCCCTACTCTGTATCTGTGTCTCTGCTTGTGTAGATATGGAATTGGCTACGTTACAAATATTTTCCTGAAAATTATGCAAATTGATGCAATTTTATTTTCACATATTTAGCCAGTGAAACATTTCCTGGAGATATTTTTTTATTTGCAGTTTACTTCAACAAAACTGCATACAACATAATCAGGAAATGTTGAAATTAAAAGAGCACCCTGAAATCAACAACAAAGTGCTACAACAAATACTTTACCCTTAGTTTGAACTCAAGTGTCTCAGGCCATAATCTTTTGGTATTCTTTGATGTGGTACTTTGTTGTATTGTTGTACTGGGTAGCTTCAGTCTTTAGTTTTTGTTGTCCATACATAATGTACGTAAACATGTATCAACAAAATTTTTGAAATACAGCAAGCTCACATTTGAATATTTGCATTTTTTAGACATAAGAATCACAACATTTTACTGTTTTTTTTGTTTGTTTTCAGGATTTAAAGTCTTTGTTTGAGCTGCAGGTTCTGACCTGGATCACAGAGCTTTTGCTGAAGACAGCGCATCTTTTCGGTCAAGCCCGGCTGGTATTCACCACGATTACATTTGATACATTTAGTCTCTTGGGAGTCAGAGCAGTCGGTGAACACACGAAAGCCTGATGGAAAAAAAGGGAGAGAGAGACAGAGGGAAAAAAAAGACAGATGGATTTAACAACCCATAGTAACCACTAAAAACTTAATGGAAGAAGATAAAAGGAGGAAGAAATTGACAAAATTAAAGCCCCTTCCCACTTTTAAAGGAGTGGGAACTTCTGGTGGATCAAATGTCACAGCAAATTTTCTGTGTGTGGTGTGTGCGTATATGTGTGCGTATATGTGCGTGTATGTGTGTATTTCTAAGTCATTTTGAGGCAAACTGTTCTGTTTTTAAATATCCTTCCTCTTTTGATTTAGGGTCTATGTGAATGGACATCTATTTTTATTTCATGCTGCTTCCACTGAGTAAACCATAAATGCAGTTGCTCATTCCAGTTTTTGGTGTCCTACTTTGATCCCTGTGAGAGTGTGTGTGTGTGTGTGTGT
>JAQNCA010000015.1:12023884-12063999 GCA_029783725.1 Acanthurus tractus
CCCCCCCCCCCCCCCCCCCCCCCCCTATTACTCACACCGCGCCCCCCGAGATCTACACCCGCGAGCCCCCCCCGTCCCTACCCGACGCACATCCGATCATCACCTTCTCTCCTCCCCCCCCCCCCCCCCCCTCCTCCTCTCCTCTCCCTACCTCTCCTCTCCTCCTCTCCCCCCCCCCCTCTCCTCTCCTCCCCTCCCCTCCTCTCCTTGACCCGTGCATACAAACATTTGATGTGATGACACATATTCTGGTTTACTGTTACATCTCATCTTCAACTACTCAAGAAAAATAAACCATCATGACTCTCGGTGTTTTGACTTGCTACTCATTCGGATAAAAGTTAACAAACTCTTGAGGTTGCATAAGGGACAGTTCATAAAAAATGTGATTATCAACTCTGCTGACTTTTAGACACACTGATTTTTCTATGAAGGAAATTTTAACAGCGGAATGCGTGTTGTTACCTGTGCGTAAAAGGTGACGAGGACACACGTTATCCAGCCTCGGACTATCCAACTTGTAGAAAAGTTCAATCTCATGTCTGCTGGTTAATGTAGATTACTTCTGGTGAAAAGTTCTCTCTCTCAGCCAAAAAGGATGACTCTTAACACCGAGGATCCGACTCTAAATCACTTCTTCTTGTGTGCGTAAATGTGGCGGGTCCTCCACACCGTCTCACAGGGCATTCTTGCGTCTTCATTCCCGGTTACAGAGCTGCAGTTCCCATCCCTCTTCTCTCCTCTCAGCTTCCTTCTGCTTTCACCCACGCGTTGTGGAGGCAGCTGCATGCAACAGCTTGTAAAAACTGACTGACTGACTGACTGACTGACTGAAGGAGGGAGGGAACTCCTCCACGTTGTCATGTGCAAAGAAAAAAAGTTCGCCCCCCCCCCTCGTCTCTCTTCCCTCCAAACTCTACTCTTCTCTCTCTCTCTCTCTAAATGAATGAGTGTGTATGTGTCACAGTGAGTGTGTCAGTAAGATTATTAAGGTAACATGAAGCCTTTTCCACTGGACTTACAAGTGCACTGTCACAACATGTTTTTTTGTGGGAACAAACTTTGGCGCTTACCTAACAGCCTGCACAACTTTTGAGATATTCATATGGCTTTTTTTTTTCTGTGATAAACCAAACATGTTGAGTCATGACCTCATGCCAGAGATGGGTTCAGGTATGACCCCGCACACTGGAGACAGTGCATGTGGTCACGGTCATAGACGTCTTGACCTACATTTACCATTCATCATGGAGGTGGGTGGGTGATCACTGCATGGTTCCTGGAACATAAATCCTAGAACAGCCATGACCAATTCTACGGTCTACAGAAGTTATCTGTTTGGAAAGTATAGTGACTGCCTCCAGGAAGTAGCCGTTCTTCACTCCCAGGGCAGACTGAGAGAAAAAAAAAAAAAAAAAAAAAAAAAAAAAGACTGTGTGTATTTTCCTCAGAATTTGCATGGTGCAATGAACCAATCCCACCTTGGCAAATCATAAAACAAATGCTCAAGAGAGTAAAGAATATGTTCTCTGCAAAGTGACAGTTATGCAAATATTATATTGCATGTGAAGGCCATGAATGGATGAATCATGGGGTTGATCTGCACAAGAGACAAGGTTAACAAGAAAAATATGCAAAGACACAGAACGTCATTCCTTGAAAAGAGCAAGATTCATGAAAGTGAGCAAAAAGGAAAGAAAACAGAGACAATCCACTATATACTTAAAAAAAATAGATTTTTACACTAATATGAAACACTAGTTGCATGTACTGATAATTAAAGATGTTTTCATAAAAATTGGTACAATGATCCTGCACATTAATATTTTACAACTTAAAATAAGCTCTGACATGTTTAATCAAGACATATTGAATTATAAAGATAATAAAACTTCTGAGCTCATAAGGAGTTCAATGTGGAGAAAATGAAAGAATAATGAGGGTTTTTTTCAGCAGACCATTGAAGGTAATAGGCTCGTCCTGTTTCTCCCTCTCTTCCCATAAAAACATGCTGAGAGAAACTGTTTTGTGGTGGGGCTTTAGCTGCTTGCACAGTAGCAATTAAGAGCCAGATTGGACTCTTTTAGCAATCAGAAACCCCAGCTTGACTCCGAATGCACCAAATATTCATGCCGGAGGTCAAACCCCTAAAAACAAAACTGGACTGGAAACACAGAGAAGCCTCTGTTAGGTTCCACTTCAAGCAAAAAGGTTATAATAAAGCTTGTTTTTATGAATAAAAATGTAGATGCACTGCAGGCAGACACCATGCTGGTTTAAGAGGCATCACACTTCAAATGACCCGGGTCATAACACAGATTGTGCAGCACTGTAGGCATGTGGGTTTTGTTGCTTAGCATCACTTAAAACAAGTCAAAGTTCATGCAGGCAGAACCAGACAGCTCATATACTCAAAAATGCTCACACATGCCATAAGATGCTGAATGGTTTCCATTAATGTAACACACACACACACACACACACACACACACACACACACACACACACACAAGTTCCGTAGAAGAAAACAGCCACAGCCTGTTTTGGTGCCACAATTTGAAGGAGGGGTTTTGCATGGTCTCCACTGAATGCACCGAAAAGTATGCAGGGCTGAAAAACATGCTCATTGCAGTGACATACACACAGAACACAGAATAACAACATTAAGGTTAAGCCACTATGTTCCGGTGGTTTTAGAGTTGGATCTGCATTGCTCTTGTTCGCTCTGGAAACAGATGTGATCTGTGAGTCACCCGAGTCACCAACATGAGTTAGTGCTGCTCGCTTGACGCCAATTCTGCACACACAGAAATGCAAGAATTTTCTATGAGGACAAACATACAGAAATACACATATTTTTCTGGTGGTGATACGAAAACATATTCACAAAAAAAATCCCAAGCAGTGGATTGTTTTGACACAAAGAGAACAAAAGCTTTTAAGCTATTTGCTATGAATGCACATATCAGGCCTCCGTATGTGCATACAGATTTCAACACACACAGGCACACCCACACAGGAGGGTGAAAACCCACACACACAAATACTGCCGTGCCTCCTGGTTCCACCCATCTTATATGAATTATTTGTCCACCTGGTGCGCTATCAGTGATGATGGTTGAATATTAAGCTGAATATGCAAATGCTGTTCTTTATCAAGGGGTGTTTAACCATATAATGGTCAACCAGTAAATGAGGGCAGCTCTGCAGGCCAGCCTGATTTATTTCTACTTACAACAGATACAAATAAATAGGAAATAGAAAAAAAAAAGATAAAGATAAATGAACTGGATTTCACTGCAAATCAATCAGAACTGTGCACAAACTTGTCCATCAATGACAAAATTGAGCCTGAATGCACATATGCTGATTCTTTTCTTGTTATCAATGTGTACTGCGCTCAAACTGCCCTATTTAAGGACAGACAACTTGGCTTGAGAGACAATGTAATCTCGAATGCGGATCTGAGCGTTTACTTGTGTACTTAATTGGGGTAAGTTGTTAGGAATGTCCCTAAAGTTGGACTTTGGTTTGCTGTACAAGGCAGACAATAGACCACATCAAAGGCTTGGAGGCGGGCAGGGACAGCAGGAGTGTGTGTTTGTCTGTGAAATGACTTAGTTTTACAGCCTTCAGCACCTGTCGACACTTAAAGCCATGATCCGTAATCAGATCTTTTAAGTACACAACTGATCTCCATCTTTTATTACACCATGACACCAATTTCAAATATACAGAATGAGTACCATCTTCCTCATTTCAGTGTATGATACAGGTATTTACTGTTTCTCTTAGAGCATATTGAAAAAGAACAACAACAAAAAACAGAGCTGAATACCCACATTAGAAAAAAGATTACAAGTATCAGAGACACTGCAACACAGAGAGACAAGATGCAACAGACAGAGGGAATAATTATGACCAGTGTTCTCTTCAACTACACTTTGCCAAAACGGATAAACAAAATCCATTAACAGTAGTGATAATGTCCATTATGTATAAGACTCTGAATTAAAACATACACATATATAGAATAAAGAACAAAATAATAAAGTGAAGTGCAAATTTCTTTGGAAGTCTGAATAAGGTTTGTTTTTTCTTCATCATTAAGACATAAATAAGTTATAAAATAGAAGCTATCAAAAAAAAACAGACATTGAAGAAATAAAGGCAAGACATTTCTTTTTCATAGCTTCAAGTAGGCGATACTTCTGAGCCATACAGATACACTGTACAAGGCATTCTTACAGACTCAGAGCCATTTTGTTGTCTTCCAGGACAATTATTCAAGAACAAATGCAAGTTGACACATCTGTATGTTGCACAACTCTGCTTCTTCAAAACGGCATTTAAAACTCGAAATAAAATCCAGCAGGCTTTCAGAGTTTTGCTTCTTAGAAACGTGTGAAGCTCTCCTGATACATGAAGTACTGCACTGAAATGAAATTAAACTCTGTGACACTTTCAAGTCTGGAAACGTCCAGGAAACAAGTCCCTTGTAATCACTTTAGGGTGAATCTCAATATGCTTCAGTTTTTCTTTCCCTCCCCTCTTTCTGAAATGACAATGTTAACAACACTGATTCAAAAAAAGCAAACCCCTAGTCATCGACAACGCTTTCATGATTAAGGAGAAGAAAAATGAGGGGGAAACCTCAGCTTTCACGGCAAAAAACATTGCGGTTCACCTTTATAGTTCATGGAATCCTGCTGCAGATTCGAAACCGACGCAACTTTCGGTAAACCTCCATTTCATGAAACTGAATTGACAATACACTTGGTATTCTCCCATTTTAAGCTGAACCAATGCTTTTCCCAGTAAAATGAAATGCTCCCAAACACCGCAGGGGGATCGTCAGTTAGTTGCAGTGGTCCATTAGTCAGTGTTGCGATCACTTCTTTCTCTGGAAGACGTTGGCCAGCATAGCGCCGGAAGTGGTCAGCTGACCCATCTTGCTCAGGAACTTGGTCTTGGCATCTTCACCCACCAAACTGGAGGCGATGGAGATTGAGCTGCAGAAAAAGAAAAAAGAAAAAGGAAAAAAAAAAAAAAAACAGGGCTTAAAGGTTGGATTTGGCCATAATGAAGCAACGACTGCTAGCTCTGATTTATTGACATCTGTGGCCTGAAAGAATGACACAAACAAATGCAAAACAGGACAGACAAAAAACAAAAAACTGATACAATCCTCAACTGTCTGTTCTCAAGCTTTTGTCAGCCTTTACCAGAGGGGAAATGCTGTTTGCCAATGCCGCCCCTCCTGATTTTTACAGTCTAACGGCTCCATTAGTTCCTCTTTTGAGTTAACTGGGATTCTGACTGACATGATGGAGCAGTTACAACACCCTGGCAGGCTGCTGCATTGCTCAACAGAAGGACAAACATCACAACTCAACACCGACACCAAACTGAAGTCAGCGAATTTCAGGGAGCTCAGACTCTGTTGATTGACATCAGATGTCCGGAGGCACGAAGACCTGAACTTCCCCGCAGACTGTTTTAGGTCATGGTCCTGATGATCTAGATCAGTGTATCTAATCAATTTCATCTGTGCAAAGTGAAAGCGATCTATTAAAGTAGCTTTACATCGTTTCTGTCACCGTGCTAGATAATGGCATGCGGCCAAGTGAAAGATTATAAGCTTATATCAGTCCTTTCATAGTGGACATATCTTGGATCTCAGAGAAGAGTCAACGGACAAAGCCCATGCTATATGCAAACAAAGCTATTACGAGATAAATTACTCTGGAAACACGACAATCCAGAGATCCGTTAGTTTAACTCGCTGCCCTCATGGTGCCAAAATCAACTGCTCTGTTTCCAAAATTCAACAATAGTTTTCTGCCTGGAGACACAGTGACTTGAATCAAAATTGAGGAAGGTTTTAACAATGTAGTTATTTAAGCTTCATGTAGAGGAGGGGTCCGAGAGCTGTTTGGCTAATTCGTGTAACATAAAAGCTTTAGGCATCAGTGAATAATGGTGTCCATTAAAAAAAAACAAATGTTTTGTCTTTGTGCCTTGTCAGCATTTACTCTGCTAAATTTTATTCTTATCTGAATTCCTTTTTGTTAATTTTTTGTGGGCCAGTGGCACCAGTTTAAAGTAAGATTGGCTGCACTTAACCAGTTTCAGTTATTTACAATTATTTATGAGTTGTTTTTTATTTAATTGAAAAAAATAAAGAGGTGGCAGCTTCTTCTGTGAACACTTGTATTAATTAGCACATAGTATCAGCTTGTATTGATTGCAGGCCTTTCACTTGAATCAAATCAAAGTCATTCAGATCAGTCTGTTGTCCAAATAAGGTACAAGATACTGAACGATGGTGAAACTTGTGATTCATACCTTTGGTGTGTACAAACCCTACGAGAAATCCCAAGTCATTTTATAGAACTTTGTAATAAATGAAATGAGAAGAAATTCACTGCAGCTCTCCTCGCAAACCTGGAGCTGAAAACATTTCCTCTCTGGATGAGTTGACATCAACTGTGACCTCTGTGATCCTCTCACTTTTGATCGCTTGTGATTGGTTGAAAAAAAAAATGCCAAAAAGGTTTATAAATGCTGGCTTCATCAAATCTATTTAAAATGCAAATGAGAGGCCTCACTGTGTTTTATGTGGGGAGCTGCTCAGCAATAAGAGCTTTAAAATTAACAAATTGTACGGACATCTCTAAATAAAGCCTTCTCAGCATGAGGGCAAGTCAGAGGCAATTTTCCGGTGAAAAGACACATTCAAAACAGTTATTGTACAACATGTAAATACAAAACTGTTTCTCCATATTTTATGAGGTGGTGGGTGAGTTAACATCACTTTAAGCAGTTCTGTGTTCATCCATTTAGATGTTAGAACAGTTCATGATGTATTTTTTTATCTTTGACTCTCAGGAAACACACCAAATTTTTCTTTTGGGTCTTAATCAAAAAAACTATTGGAACCTCAAACTGTAGTTTTGAAATAAATAATCTGATGTTATTTTAGGACAATTCAAAAAGTCTCTCTGATGTACTGCTTACTTAGCTTTAACAGCAACAGAATACCAAGGTTTCCAGAATATTTCATTTCAGGAAGGAATAACAAATCCAAGGAGGAAAAAATAAAAAATCTACAAAATACAAGGTCAGAATTCTTAAAAAGATGCATGCTGTAAAAACAAATGGAACAGTTTAGCAATTCTAGTCAGAAGAGTTGTAGAGAGACTTAGTGGACTTGGATGAAAGAGGAGAAAAAAAATCTCTCGGCACAAACACAGAGATTTTAACCTTAGAGTTCACTCCACATGAGCACAGAGAGGAGCAGACATATACACACTTCCTACATCCATATAAACACACTTCTCTTTTTAATGAACCCCGAACACATGTTAACAAGATGGGAGAAACATGTTTTAAAAGACACCCACAGTATGGCCGCTGTCCCAGATCTCTGAGATTTACCCAAAACAAGCCCTCTCATTTTTCTGCTCTTTCTTTCTGTGAAGATGCCCACATAATGAGTGTGGTTCCAACACTCTTACATGTTCTCCTCTACCCACGGGGAATAAACCCACAATACGGGCCCGGTCCCAACACTGTTAAGTGACCCCTCTCTTCACAGTAGGACTACCTCTTCTCCCTCCAAATTCTCCTTAACTACCACTTTGAAGTATTGCTTTCTGCTGTCCCAGCCTCTCATGCAATAAGTGCTAATATTTCAAAATTCTTTTCAGAGCGAGCAGTGTTTTGAATTGGACTGATTGTTAGCTCTCACCCTTGTGCGTCTGCCATTCCTCTGTTTTCCACCTTGATCTCACACTCCTTGATCATAGAACTCAGAATAACCTGCGGAAAATATGAAGAGAGTCAGATAAAGATGGAATGTTGCTTTAGAAAAAATTATATTTGTCGCAGTAGAAAAACTGAATCTCATCATTTACTACACGATTTCTTTTAGGAATGCAATGCAATTACAATAATCAGGAAAGGAGTGCTACTAATCAAGTCATGTAGGTCTTATTCTGTGTTTGTTTGAATAAAGACCTTACATATATAATATATTTGTATGTTTTTACACGTGAAAGTTCAAGTAAGGAAAATAATTTTTGTCCTCTGGTTTGTAGGTTTAAAGACAGAGAGGAAAAGAGTCTGCTGATAGTTAGTCACCTTGGGAAAATGTTCATATGAAAGAGATCCCGTGAGGCACAAATATATATGGTAGAGGTGTGTGTATGAGTGTGTCTAAGAAAGAGGTAAGGAGTCAGACTGTCTATCTCTAAGGATACAGACGGAAAGAGGGAGACAGAGTGTGTGGACCAGATACTATTTGCATGCATCTGAATAAGTGAATGAATGCATGTCTGTGTGCCTGCTGACCTCGTGCTCCGGGGAGAGTTGCTCCATGTCAGCTCGGAGACATCTGAGGCCAGGCAGGAAGTGGTTCACCATCACCTCCTCAGAAATAACTGCACAGGAAGTTAAGGACTGCAATGAAAAAGGTATCTAAAGTGTCTCACATGAATATGTATTACCGTTAATACACTGGGAATTACAGTTCCAGCTCTGCACTACCTGGGTCCCAGTGCAGATTCAGGGAGCCAAATGAGGGTCTTTATTTCATAATGCAATAATCTAATTCTAAAAATAATGGGAGAGTTCAGTAAAACTAACCTATTTTGAACTCAGCATAGATGAATATTTATCCTGTTTAGACTGTTTAGGTAACAATAGAGACAAGCCCCACAATGAAGTGCAGTAACCCTCCTATCTGCTTATCTTGCAGTGGAGATGCCCTATTTACTAAGACTATGTTGTTTTTCACACTACATGCATATCCATAGAAACTAAGAAAAAAAATGGTTTAATGCTGACAAAAAAAATTGTTTTGTGCATTTTCAGATGGAGTTTACTTCAGGAGTATTCAGAAGTTTGAAAGTATTTTTCTGATACTAAAAAACTCAACTTTCAACATTTATCTTGCACTGTTCAAACACTAAGTGTGTTGCTTTATAGCACAAAAATAAGTCGGCTGAAACATAATGTATGTGTTTGGCCACCTGTCACAGCCAGTGGTGCTATATGGGACGCAGAGTGAACGCATCTTTATATTTGGAGGTGGGAATGTTCATTTTCAGAGCCTGTCACACTGATTACAAGGGAAAGAAGTGCAGTGGGAGGTAAAGCCTCTGAGGTTAGGGCTATACCTCCTGGACGCTGCTACACTGTGAAATCACAGCCTGACAAAGATCCACAGGAATGAACCTCAGACCAGCTGGCCTCTATGTGTGTGTGTGTGTGTGTGTGTATGTGTGTGTTAGACCTGGGTTGGGTGGGGTTGACAAGAGTGGAGAGGGGGAAAAAACAACGTGAGAAAGGAAAAAAAAAATGTGCAAAGCAAAAGAAAGCAAAGGAGAAGGACGAGAGAGACAGAGGAGAGGTAATGTAAACGTGAGCCTGATCCTGGGAACAGTTACTGAAGCTGATGTTCAGTCCGCTTCTTCTCTCACGCTCCTTCTCCCACTCTCATCCTTTCCTTTGCTTAACCAACCCTGTAATTACCTCTAGCCCCAAAATGGAGGCAGCTTATTTTCCCTTTCTCCTTCTGCCAAATGACAGGCAAACTCTGCCAACACACACACAGTGAACCACACACTCAGGCACCCGGGCCACGCTGATACATACCACACAGTTGCTGTATACAGGCACATTCAGGAGCACATTTAACATCCGAGTGCAGCCAGCATTTGACTGGTTATTCTAACTGTCTTCCAAGTGACTCACTGTTACGACAGCTAACCCTGAACCGGCGCCAACTTTGACACAGACTTCTTGTAAATGCTTTTGGAAATACATACAGTGCAGCAGTTAAAACAGAGTGAGCGATCCGACCTCTCCAAAAAACTGAGACACATTATTTCCTTTGAGTTTTACAAGGTTATCTAACAGTCACACACATAAGTATATAGCAACAGAGTGTTAGGGCTGTAAACAAAAGTCCAGACTGACTGAATCTAAACTGACCACCATAAATACAGCCCATATAGATCAGTTAGTATGACTTATGGAAGGATACAGCAGCAGGAGAGGGCGCTGTAGGCCTCAAACAGCTGGGTTGCGATATCAATCCTCTTGCTCTCCACCGTCTGACTGTTGTTAGCAAGCGCCAGCTTGTGAAGATGTGGCAACACAACTGGAGGAGTTGGAAAATAAAAAGACAAAGTTGAAGCACATAAAGAGCACATAAGAGACAGACATGACATGGTTGACTGTTACATACACTCATCTCTGAAGCGAGGCTCTGCATTGGGTCCAACCCTTCCAAACGTCCTAATGATCTCCATATGCAAAGAGTGCTGATCTTGGTACTGAGGGTCTTCCAGGAATGATGCCAGCTGCATTTTTACACGCTCCAGAAGCTGCCACACACACACACACACACACACACACACGTTTTACAACCATTTGCAAAGTGGTTTAATTATTTCTGTTATATGTCCACATTTTAGGCATGTATGCAGTTTTGCAGTGAGTTTCCTACCTCCTTCTGAGTGACAGTCTCCATGATGGTACCAAAGGCAGGGATAGTGGATATCCTCACTGAGCTAAAGGCAGCAGGAGAGCAAGACAATGGTTTTTTACCATTCATATTCACTCTATTGGTTTTTTAGGTGTTCTCCAATTTCTCTACCAGAGAGTCTTTCACTGACAATCAGAATGAGTTGAATATTATCTCCAAAAGTAATTGTCAAATCTATTTGAAAATATTTGAATCACCAGGATGTTAATTCTTTAACTTAAATAAACAAAAAACAAAAAACATGGCTTTAGGTTATGTAAGGGTTTGTGTACCATTGTCATAAAATGCCTCTGATACTGCCAAACATGTTGGTTTGGGTTTTAGTGAGTTAACAAGTCTACACACTGAGCCACTACCAATGAAACTATTTTTTTTAGAAAATGGACCTGCTACTGACTAGCATCTAGCAGACCTGTGTACTATTTATCAGATTTTAGCAAATATCCAAAAAATACCAGCCATTTGTGAAACATCTATCCAGTAAAGGACATTCCAAACATATATTGTATCACAAAGCTGCTTTAAAAATTATTTAATTTTGATGTGTCCTTTTTTTTTTTTGTTTATTTACTGGTTTCAGCTCAGTACATGGTATCATTGATATCATTGGCATTAGCAAAGAAAAAAAAATCCTGTTGGAGGCACTGAGCTGATTTTTCTGGAGTTGTGTTCAGATTTTTCTGAAATACTATTAAGTGACTGGAAAGCTGGTTAAAATAAATTTTTGTATATAACCAATTTATTGCACTGGCACATCTAATACTAAGTGAACATTCATACTAAAACCACAAAGAACAGGACCACTTTGGTCAATACATGTTTTTATTCAATAGAGTTATTATATGTGACATGCTAGAAACCACAGTGTTGACTGAGGTTATTGCTCACATAGCGGACTGCCAGTTTAAGCTCTGCAGTCTGTCTATCTTATTACATGATCTGAGGCTGTGGAATTTAAACAAAATAAAGTATCAATGCTGAAAGCAATATTTTATTGATCACAGCGAGTCAAGCTTTACTTTTAACCCTATGTCTAACTGGCTTGCTGATATATTTAGTTCACATTTGATTGAAGAATTTGCAACAATGATGATTGCCAATGGTTTCTTAAAAGCTGGGAAAAAAAACATAGGTATGCAAAATCACCAAAACAAACCTTTGTTGTGTCATAACAACATAAAACTAAATAAATTTTGCAATTGATATTTGATCCTAATATGTATTTTGTCTGTTCGATCAAAGTCACCATTTTTCTAAAAATGTCATAACTTCATACTCACCGTTTTATTCAACAGCTAACAGCTTATCAATAACCTTATAAAACATAAAATACATATCTGGAAATAATCAATGCTCATAATTATGGTGGCAAGCAAGATTATTGGGGTGCTGTTATGGTGATGTTAGATAATCATTCCGCTGTCAGAGGGAGCAAGACAGATTAAAATATACTCTGGGCCATCTTTGAATTGGTGGAGTAAAAACCACTTTCATTATGTCTTTGTTTAGTTTTAACTATGTAGTCTGCTGATTGTTGACACAGGGAGATATGTGAAAGATACTGTGCCATAAATTATTATTTTAAATAAATTTAGACTATAGACTATAATTTAGACTGTTACAATTCAAAAACAAATTTAGGTTTAATCCTCAAGGTGGGGACAAGTGTGTACCGATTAAAACATCATTTCAATACAGAGAGTGATGAGATGAAAAGGGCTGCATTCCAACAGTGTCACCACTGATCTCTTCTTTCTTCTTCTTTCACAAAAGTGAGACCTTGTGTGTACTGGAAGTCCAGAAAACATTGTTTCTTGTAGGAGATTTGATATTTAAAATACTGTCCAAGCATACTATTAAGAGGACAATTTTGTGGCAAATGATGGATCTAGAGGAGATTTAAGATGACAGAAAACTCTGCTTTACACTGTAAGAATGCAGCCCACACAATGAAAATGCTGAGAGAGGTTTTCTTGTGTTGATTAACTCACAATTCAGGCCCACTGCACAGAGTTATAAGGGCCGGAGCCGCCCGGCGATCTACTAATGCTTCACTCATGCCTCGGAGAACCAACTGCAAACCCACCACACAGCAGGATGAGAGAGAGGGAGAGGCAGGATGGGAGGAGACAGAAACAGGAGGAAGGAGAGAAAGACAGAGGGTGGGAGGAAAGAGAAGAAGGAAAAGAGGCAAAGATAGAAGAGTGAAGAGATGATATGATAGAGAAGGAGGAGAAGAGAGAAAAATAGAGTGACAGGATAAAACGGAGGAAGACGGGATGAAGACAACCAACCACGAGCTGACGGGTTGGTCAGGAGGAGGGGCCCTGCTTAAACTGGGTGGAGAAGGGAGGAAGAGAAGGAGGGGGCGGGTTACAGAAGAGCATGCTGGGAAAGTGCTATTGCTGCATGCGGGCAATGTGCACGCACAAATCTGGACTGGTTAGTGTTGCGGACTGATGGGGTGACGAAAGCTGGCGTGGGTTAGTGATGCAGATTGATGATGCGGACATGCTGAGTGTTAGACATGGTGATGCTGACTGACCACCCGATGGCCCAGCCTAAACCTAAACAGGAGCAGCTCCACAAAAACACTAAAAACTGTTTGAAATAGCTTTGATAGGAGAACACAAAGAATCTGAAAACGGAGACTTGGATCAATATCAAATAAAGTAACTTATCTATCAATAAAGATACTGTTCTGATACTGAATTTGCTCCTGGCAGGTACAGACTTGTTTCAGTGTGATAGTTCTCAGGCGGCAAAGAGAAGGGGGGAGAGAGACGCGGCGCAGTTTATTGTTGTTGTTCCACTTACATTTCAGGGTCGGAGGACAGTGTGATGAGAGCCGGCACCACTCTCTGAGCTACCAGCGTCTCATTCACCCCCTTCACCAGCAGCTGATCGGATTGGACAGAGCCAGCCGTGATGTCACAGAGGTGGGCGGGGCATTGGGACAAGAGCGAGCAACACCGCCAATAGATAGAGAGGAAAGAAAAAATAAAGAAGCAAAACAAAAAAAAAAAAGAGGGGGAGGGAAAAAGAAAAAAAAACACAACAAGATAGGAAGAAAGTGATATACAATGACAAGAACCATAGCTGCAAGGCATGGAACGGCACTGCATGTATCAAGCAAGTGTAAGTAAACACATACACACACACAATCACACACACGCAAACAAACACACACACATGCACACGTAGGTATGCAAAAGACACGGCAAAGCCAACATAGCTAAATTGCACAAATACTTCTACAGTATGGTGAGCATAAAGCTGTGGGTTCATTCCACAGACTCCAGATCAGATTGTTATTCAATTTGTTCAAAATTGATAAAATAGTTAATGTTAAGTTAATCTGATCTGGGATCTGAGGCAGAAGACCACATTTAAACCCACGGTTCTGACAATGGTGAACAGCTAATCACTATGGAATGGTGACAGTGGGATGTGTTGGGGAAGGGCAAGTACTTCACAGGACAGTGGTGGTGGGGAGGGAGGGGACCTTTACGCCGCCTACCAATCCTCCTCCCCTAAGATAAGATCAACATAGGCCCAGTTCTACTGCTTTACCCTGAGCCTCATCCCAACATTTGACCTTTAAGTGTGCACAGATCTCAGATGAAGGACATGGAGATGTGATTTGTTACGGTTGTGTCTCACAGGCCAGGACTTTTGCCTTGGGAGCTTGGCTTAACACAATCAGTTGAATAAAATTGCGAGGAAGGAAAGAGGGGAAACAGTCATCTCCCTTTAAAAATAACAGTAAGATTATATTTCCACAAGACCTGAAATACTGAAACAGCAAAAAAAGAAACACATTCATGAGAAAACATTTCTGATTGAATTATACTTTCCAACAACAGTGAACAGGCTCAGTCCTCAAACTCTTTGCACAATACCTTCAAGTTGCTGACTTTAGCCTTGACATGCAGCAGATATTTATATAGTGAGCTCTGAGACCAGTGCACAGTGAAAGGTCTGATGTTAACTCTTGCAGGGTCATGCCATACAGTTGGAACCAGGGCGTTGTTAAGTTACCGTAGAAAATCTATTCACTCTTATAAGACCGAGTAGTTAAATATAAAATGCATGTTAAACAGCAGCAATAGCAAGCAGAGCTAGCACACATACAGCAAATAGGTAAACATGTGAATAGTACAAACAATTTAGGACTGCATAATTATTTAGTACTGCATGAGATAATTTTCACTCAAGTATACAGTATGTGGAAATGCAATTAGGAAGTAATGTCAGTTTTAACATTAAGTTAACTGCATATTACAAAAAACTATAAATGAGTCTGGATTTACCTTCTGATCTATAGTTGTGCAGCCTTGTTATATGCTATATGTATACACTTGTATCGGAGAAACAGTATCAACAATATCTAATCAAAACTCTTAACATTTATGATCAGTTCAATACACTGTCTGTATGTCTGTGTGTCAGTGTGTGTGTGTGCTTTGTACCTCAAACATCCGTGCTGCAGTGCATCGGACCAGTGCAGATGTATGGACTACTCCATACCACAGAACAGTCAGCAGCAATTCATGGTACACTGGGTTGGCGCTGAGAAAGGAGCGTAACATAAATAGCGTGCTGTATTATGAAAACCATCAAACAGCAACTTACTTTCAAAGTGAGATAATTATATGACACTTGTCACAACACTGCAATCAAATAGACTGGAAAGGACAACGTGTTTGTCAAAGCAAGGGATATTTTTTTTTCCAAGTGGGAATATTTTGTGTCACTAACCACAAAAGAATGAATTATGTGTGTGTATGTGTGTATCTCACCCCAACTCTACAAAAGACGCCTTCAGGCTGTCGAGAGGTGCATGGGACAAAGACAAGGTTGTCATAACATCCTCCAAGAAACCCACCAACAACTTGCGATCCTCCTCCTGTAAGGAAATCATATACTCTTTATGTCCAAATGCAAATACATCACACCCTACATTTTATGATTTACAAGAGTGTGAAAATTTCTGCAGAGTATTTAGAGTATTTTTGGGACATCAGACATCTATTATCACTGGTCTGATCAGGTTTTATTTGCATCTTAAGTTGAAAGGTAAACAGAAATACATGACGTGCCTAAAATCAAAAAAACAACATCTCACAGCTTGAAAAATAGTAACAGAAAAAGTCTACTGCGTTTCCCGTTCTACATGCTGCAATATAGACCGACAAGTAGTGGTCAGATGTATATAACATGTCACTCAACAGAAGAGCTTTGCATATTTGCTGGTACCCCTATATGAAAAGCAGGATTTTGCAGTGAACACAGAGCTGATGTGACTTATAAAAAAAGCTCCAGTTTTTGATTAATCTGTCTCAGGACACTCTCCCAGAAGAATTGTAGCTTGTCAGTATGTGTTTAAGCAAATTACAGTCTGGCTTGTTCATGTGTTTCTGTCAAAAGCAAAGTCCTCCTGGGTTTTCTTAAATGGAGCCAGTTTTTTCTTAAAAAGTGATGAATGATGCAATTGGAAAGTGATGTCCCTTGACCTTGGAGTTCAGCTTGTGTCTCTTTGGCAGTTATCCTTGTATCTTTTCTACCATTCAAACTATCCTTCTGTTCAGTCTGGGGTTGATATTCCCCTTTTAGCCACACCCATGGAGGTTGGCCAGAGTTCAGTGGGCCTTAAACTTTTGACAATATAGACAACTGTTGTCAAGGGAACAGCAAGCTACTTGGAGACGGTCTAAAAGCATTTAGCTTTACCTCTTCACTTTTATGCTTGTCTAGTAATTTAAATGTAGTGTACATGAACACTTGTGATCTGCTATTTATTTACCTGATTATAACAAGTCAGCACTCCAGTAGCATAGATGGGGACTGTGGCTTTGGTGAGAATATCGTTCCCTGCTGAAGCATCTGAGAGAGGGAATAAAACAAGAATAAAACAGATGAAACAAAACCAAAAAAAAAAAAAGAAAAAGCATTTTCTGCATCTAGCAATAATTTTTTTTCTCTATATGGCTGAATTGCTTTGTGGTCTTTTAATGATTTTGTTTAATGTAGAACTGATCATCCCAGTGTTTTGCTCATATGTTGCAAGAGAGGGCTGTATGTTTTTTCTGTTAATAAATACTTTTAAAGTTCTGCTGGACCTGCATGTGAATTACCATCATCACTTTATTTGACAAATCACGTAAATTTAAAAAGAAAAAACAAACAAACAAGACAAAACCAAAAACAAACAAACAAAAAAACCCCAACCACATACAAATATATGTGACAAGAAATGATAGGGTTAGGTAATGGCCTACGATATTGCTCAATGCTTTTGTTGCCTGGAACAAAGTGTCAAGAGCATACATTATACAGTATTATTGTGGTTTTACAAAAATCTACAAAACAGTACAACTGCAATGTAAGGTCAAGAGGACCTAAACACAATCTGGGCCTCAAAACACATTTCATAAATGGCCACAATACCAACACTAAATTACTTGGCAGCCAAGTGAGACCAAGCACCTCTTATAACTACAGAAACATGTCCGGAAAAAAAAAAAAAAGGAGGGGAACACCCATAACTGACTCCAAATAGCTTGTTTACATCAACAGTGTCTGTGTCTAAACTCTACCAACCGTCACTCTCTTGAGAGAGCTGAGAAAATCTCACAACAAATGGAAAATGTTTATGTGGAGGTTTAATGCGCACTCACCCACATTCTCCTCAGAGAGTCTGAGGATCTCTTGGAACTGTGGTTTAACCTGAAAAGGTCACAATGAAAAACAAAATGCCATCACTGCATTTATAAATATCATTGACATTTACTGTGAAGTTCTTTTCTAAACACAAGGTTTTACAACTCAAAAGGATTTTTGATTGATATCTTGCAAGGTCAGAGAAAGAAAAAAAAAATGAAAGCTTTACTTTCAATTTCATGAACGAATGATAACTTGATTAATTGTAAAAATAAGATAATGATTAGATACAGCCCTAGTGCACATTTTATATACATATACATTTTAAAATGGCCATAAAAATCATATAAAGTGTAGTAGAGAAATATTGTCATGCATTAATAAAAACTTAAATATTTGTGGTTTCTTTTTGGATTTTAAAGTGGAGAGAGAGGGTTCATATATGATGAAGTGAGAGAGGCTACTCCAGCTTGAGAAAACACTCATTAAAACCACAAGTCCTGGCAGTATAGTTTTTCCAACTCAGGAGAATGTATATTTTTAATGATCACATGGTTTTACCTTAGTGTTAGTAAAAATCTTGCCAAATGTGCGACAGAACCTCCAGAAGAAGCGAGAGAACTCGTGTACGCAGGTTGATGACGTCACATTTATGCGTCCTACGATCTCTATGAGCTGAGGAAGCCTGGAGGCAGAGCAGACAGGTGGTCAGTGTACAGGTGACTGTATGTCAGTATGCCTTTGACAGCCCATGTAAAAAGCTCTCTGTACACATGCACTGTATGTCTTTACATGTCTTTCAAGTTTTCGTGTGCATGCATTTCTTACAGCTGGTTGACCACCCATAGCAGGCTCTCCCAGCCGGTGGTCCCTTCATGCTCCAGCTGGTGGTCGTAGAGGAGCAGCAGGGCACTCAGCATCTCTCTGCTGCCAATGATGGTCGCCACATCCTGGAGGGGAGAAGCTGGCCTAGGAAACCGGGTCACTGCGCAGCCAAAGACACAGGAAAAGAGCAGAAACTCAGGAAATCTACTATTTTAACAATTCTTACTTCTATTTCGACTTTTGTGTGTGTAGTTGTCCTACCCTCTATTGCAGGTATGTCTCCATGGAGTTTGGCTCTGCTGGTGAAGGGTGCGTTCTGCAGCACCACCGCAAACAGAGGAGGGATGAGAGACTGCAGGGCCGACAGAAACACGTGCAGCTTGTGTTCATCCAGACCATGTTCTCCTTGCTACAAAAAGAGAGAGGATCGTTTTTTCAATACTTTTCTGGCTCAAACAACAAACTCAGTTTTTACTGTCAGGAGGGAGTGAGCAGGTTCTCAAGTTTGAAGCTCAGCACTTAAGTTAACAGGCACTTACCATAAGCAGTTTCTCTATTCGTGCCAACAAAGAAGGGATGAGTGCAGTGTGCAGAGTGCCCAGCTCTGTGGTCCAGGCAGCAAAGGCAGGAATGAAGACCTGGTGGACAGCACTGACAACCCGCTCTGACGGGTCCCCAAGTGACAGCAGCATCAGCTCAAAGCCCTGGAAAAACACACATAAAAATAAAAGATGATGACATAAAAGAGAAGCATGATGATTCACCAGTAAGCGGAGACAGTGGTTACAAAAAAACTTAAGATCAGTTACGAGAAACAGAAACTAGAACACTAGAACACTTAAGATATTTAAGTTCTGACACAATGTTATATTACAACACACTTACCTGGGAGTACTTATCAGGATCATCTATATAACCCATGATAATACCCAGACTCTTGACCACAGCCTCTCTGACCATGTCAGCCTTATCCTCAGCAAGCATCTGCTGCAACATGGACAACACCAAGGAGCTACGGATCTCCTTCTGCAGAGACAAAAGGTAAAAAAGATTGAAAGAGAGAACACTTTTTTAAATATATAATCAATTATATTATTTAACATTTTTTTATCTATATGAAATCCCATTTTAATTTGGTAAGTTTAATATGATCTTACAGGCAAGTATGGTGCTAAGGCTCCACAGGACTCTGCCACCAACAATCTCCTCTCTGGATATTTGTGGTTGATCTGCAGAGGAAGAGAAAAACATTCAGGAGGAAAACTGTTGAAAGGAATCAAGACACAGAAGTTGAAAGGAAAACAGAGTCAGACTAGAGGGCAGCTACCGTGGAATGGAAACAACTCCTGCATCATCAACATGCTGACCCTGTGGAAACCACTACTGGTCTTTCTAGTCAGATTCTCAGCCTCCTAACTGCTGGCAGCTGTTGTTGCCATGAGTTTGTTGCTTGCGGTAATACAGGTGGCAATGAAAACAAAACTGATATCACATTTAAGTCAGAGGCACCATAGAGGTAATGGCAGTGATAATGCTAAATTAGAGCGTGGAATTACAGAAACAGTAAATGACGCGCTGAATACCAGAAAAAAACTGATCATTTGATGTGCTTTTCTTACTGTGACATTTCATTTTCTAATATGATCACACAGTACAATATTTTTGCATTAAAGCTTTGAGTGTTTCTTGAAAAAGAAGAGATTTTTTTTGTAAAGTGAAAACTTTAAAAGGTAAGAGATAAATTAAAACAACAACAAAAAAGGTCCATGATCAAGATTAATGCTTTAGTCACTGTAGGTACTGAAATAGAGCAGAGAAAACAACAACAATAACAAAAACAAAGTAAACATCAAAAAAAGTGACTGCAAAATAATGTATAGGGAAGTGATTTCAGAGATTGAACAGGTTTGGATTTCGTTCTGAAGCAGGTGCAGCCAAGCCCTCCATGTGTTATCTTAGAGAATCACTGACAGTGCATTCAGTAATACAAGCCACCTGCACTGCATGTGCCATACCTGTTCCCAGCACTGAGGAAGTAGTTCAGCTTCAACTCGAGTGGGACCCACGTGCCTCGCGAATGCAACACACCCCGTCAAGATCATTTGTCTTTTGAAACAGACACACAGAGAAACATATGAGCACACACTGCTGGATAAACACACAGTTTGTCTCCAAATTTTGGTGCTAAACAATAGCAGCTCTGCTAGAAGTTGATAAACCCACGTAACAAATTAAAAGCAAATTGTTGAGTCTGCACACAAACATGCACACCTCTGCTCGTCATCTGGTCTCTTGATTAGGTTAAACAGGATGTGGAGGAGCTGGTCTCTCTCTTTAGGCTCAGGGTGAAGGCAAGCGGTACACAAGATGAGTGGGATCAACTCCTGAAGGAAAAAACAGAGAGACAGAAGTGACATCAGTTTAGATTACTGTGCAAAAGGAGAGAGAGAGGTTAAAACACACAGGGAAAAGTTGGGCAGTAGCAGTCAGGCGGGCCTGGAGGTCTTTTGAGGACGGAGAATAGGAAAGGAGGGAGAAGGTGTTTATTAAAAAAAAGGAGAAAAAATCTGGAAAGTCACAGCAAGAATAAACACAGGGGGTTACCTTTAAAAACAACAGGAGCCTGCCCACTTCGGTAGAAATATGCTTACCTTCAGTATTTTGTTGGTGTTATACCTTGCCTCATTTGGCTTTGGATTAACGAACATACAGTGAAAAAAAATAAGAGCCACGAACTGTAGTGTCTTATGTAGGACATGCACACACCCAGACACAGCTGTATATAGACAGACACACATATACCTATTGCACTAATTCCCCAACTCTGCAGCTCTGTCCCGGAGTTCACACAGAGTTTATGGACCTTCTAGCCAGAGGGGAGAGAGCTTAGCTGCCCTTGATACAGGGCCTCTGTGGCCAAATTGTGGTCAACCTTAAATTCCCGCCACACACACCCAAATTAGAGAGTGCACACAGAGTTAAAAATATGATATTTTTTTTTTCAAACAAACTCTGTTTTTTCCAGGAAGATATCATATTTGCCTGCCAAGTGCTGGAAGAACAAGCAAAACCCCAACGCCTGATGGACAGATGGACCTGATGGAGACACTTGGGTAAAGACAGGCTACAATGACTCACTCGTTTAACCTTCTGAAGTCATTGCCATGTTGGCTTTCTTTTAAAAAGTAAAAATATGACATTTAAGGACCAGAGGGCCATTTTAAGTGGTGGCATGATGAGTTCAATATGGTTGAAATCAGTTCAAGTGTGAAAAAGCTGCAGCAACCTTTTAATTAACAGAATGTAACTCAATGTAACTGTCAAAGTCAGTAATCCTCTGGCCTGTAAAATAAAATATATCTTCAGAGACATTTTTGAAGATTTACCAGCACTGGTCAGATAAAACAAATACAGGAATTCCTAAACCTGACACATCTGGTGGGGGGGGGGACCCTTCATGCTGACCCTTTTTTTATTTCTGTGTGAACTCCTGTGTGCCGGATGTGAGGACTCCTTCAGGAGGTTAAACATCTGACCGGTCCTGGACAAACATTGTGGGCAGGTAGAGTGGACAGCACGACGCCAGTGCCCAGGTCTGTGGAGGGCTAACGCTCTGCTTCAAAGAGTGCATTCAAAGAGCTACGGCTTATTCCAGTAAAAGAAAATCCTAACTGACCGTCATGATCTTTTAATTTTATTTTAAGTTGGCTGTCTGATCTTATAATTAAAAAGTTCAAATTAAAAACATCCAATGAAGTTAATTTAGCACAGTTTGTTTCCTTTTGTTTGTTTTGCAGAATATGCAAGATTCTCAGACACATGATTAACATGTTTTGCAGCACAATGTACAGTTACTGTATGCCTTACAATGATTTTTAGTGACTGCACAGACTTCCTTTGTCTCTAAGTCTTATGTCAGTCATTTGATTTGTGCCTTGACTTCTTATCACTTGTCTTGAAACAGTCCTGATAAAACTGCTGATGTTCTTTGTCGCGCCAGAAGTTCGTTAAAGATCAAAATCTGGCTGGTAGAAAAAGGAAGTCAATCATTACAACATAGCTTCACTCTCTTTGTAGTGGTTTTGCTTTTTGGAAAAACTGGACATAAACCCTTTGACTGCATATTTAATGAAATTTAGAAATTTAGTGCAAATTACTTTAAATTAAGACTTTATCCTCAACAGAAATGGAAATTCGAGTAAGGCAGTACTACACAGATAAGGAACATTACACTGAGCCAGAGTGCAGGATGGTATACTGAAAAAAATACAAAAATACAATAATGTTTAATGATTTACAGTGTCTGATAGTACAGCCAGGTGGCAGGCAGTGTTTCAATGCATCATTCCACCGTTTCAAGTCAAACACTTTTTTTCCTTAAGTGGGTGTCATATTCCAACAACAACAAGGTGTGTCCAGGCTTGTGGTAGCTAGAAAGCTTCAAGTTACAAGATGGAAGCGTGAGCAGCTGTGTGTGTGTGTATGTGTACGTAATGTCTTGGTCGATGTGTCTAACGGACTTAGTGCAAAGTCCACACCACTCAAGAAGGACCCCAAGGCCTGAATGTTCCGCTGGGTTTAAATTTTTTGCCATCCTCTCCCTTCAGTTTGCTTGTTTTGACTTTTCAAAGAGAACAAGTTTTCCATAACTGCGTTGGTAATGACAATTATATGCAAAGCAGCCTGACTGAGAACTACTCCGACCAGACTTACCTCTCCATTTTGTGTCCTATCAAGTTTAAACCATCTGTGTGCAAAATTCAGGCACATAGTATTTGTACATGAGGAACCACACGCATGGAATGGATGCAAGCGGTTATGCATTGACTAAACACCTGTGCAGGCGTCTGTATTACAGCTTGCAAGGAATAACAGCTTGTTAATGCCTTATCTATTAAAATATGTCCTTCCTTTTTTCTCCCCAGAAGAAATTAACCTCTAACTTAAGAAAACAAAAGCAAACATGCTCTCTAGTCTTCAAGGAGGAAAGCTGGTTTATCACTGAGAATTCCTTTTAGTTTTATGTAATCATGAGACTATGGCAAGAAGCAAAATTTTAATAGGCTGCTAGAAAATGTTATCAGATTAAAAATTAAGTTCACTCCAGAAACGTAAAACAATAAAAGAAAACAGACAAGGAATCAATCAAAAAAAGGATAAAGATACACTGGGTTTAAGAGACATACAGTACACAACTCACCTAAGGCTAAAACTGCATTCCTTAGGCCATCATTGCATGTTAGTTTAGATTTTGGCTATAAATGTTCACATGTACTCCTATGATTGTCATCAGCACAGAAGCTTTTAGAGCTGCAGCTAGTTACAAATAAGGAATATTTTGGCAAGTCAGAACCCATGTGACAGCAGTTGTAGCCAACATGAGATGGGCATTTGTTACATTCTCTTTAGTCAACGGGTCATGTGAGAACCATGCAGATGAGTGCGTGACAGACTCACCTGGCAAAGATGTGCAACCATTCTCTAGAAGAGAGGCATGCATGAGAGTGAGAGAATGAGTGAGACGAAAAGAGAAGAATAAAAATAAAACCAGTGAAGGCAAAAAGGAGAGCAAACGTGTGTGTGAGGGACAAAAACAGCAGAGGAGAAATGACGTACTTGTGGAAACAAACGCCATCAGACAAAGAAGGTGAAAATCACAATCAATAGATCGACACAAGTCAGCTGGGTATTGGCAGGTTAAAATTGTACGTTCAGCACTGCAAATGTCAAAATAAACTTTTTATTAATAGAGAAGAAGCAGTGAAATCTGCAAAGGACAACATGGATAAAAGGTGCTAAGTGCAGCTGGTAAGATAATCATAAACACACCAGCCACCACACCAATTACAACTCTGCCAAGAGGACTGGCAGGCTCCTCTTACAGCAAAAACAGGGAAGAGTATGGTGTTCTTTCAAAGCAAACAGAACTAAATATTTCTTACAAAAGCAGGTGGTGAAATGGGTAAATCAGCAACAGAAAAATCAACTTTAATATGTTCATCACCTCTAGCAAAACTCCAATGGAAAATTTTGACTTCAGATGAAATATCCATTTTTTTCAAATGCACTGAACTTACCACATATATTGCATAAGATATGTTTCAGTATATTTACGATATCTTAATATTTTTATGAAATAATTGAAAGAAGTTAACATCCTAAAAAACAGCCATGAAGAACTTTTAACTGTGACTTTACACTAAGAGGCTGCTTAGAATTGGTACACTGCTCAACTCAGTTTGGATGGGAATTTACAAGCTGAGGATGTCCCCACCAGCTCTCCATAAAAGTTCATCCTGCTCAGCCTTGCTGCTGTGTGTATCTATTTGACGCTCAGAGGAGAAGCATGTGATGCTGACAATAATGAAAGGGAGGTGAAGACCATGAGCAGGAGGGGAAGCAGAAGTAAGGTTACCTCTCGTTTAGCAAGCAGGACATTAGGGACGATGTGGGGGAGACAGCGACCCAGCATCAACATCACACTCTCCTCACTGTCTGCGATACGAGACACCTGGATATGAGAGACACTGTTATTATATACGTTAAGTTACATAAATGTGCAGTTGTAAGTCTGCATGAAAGTGTGTGAGCTGACCTCTGCTCCCAGGCGGCTATCAGGGCACATTCTGCAGAAGGACAGCAGGGCTTGCAGGAAGGCCGGGGATAACTTTCTGCAATGCCACAAAGAGACCAAAAACAGTCACTACAGTCTAGACCGCTTAATCTGTACTCCACAACTGGAGATCGCACTGACCGCTGAATGATTGGGGATTTGACTGGGCCAACCCTGCCAGAGAGCTTATTGCTGCCGCTCTCCCATATCACTGCCGTGTATTTCAGTGGAATACAAAATGTATTTATAGATAGATGTAATCTGGCTAGACATTACAGCAGCAGTGGCACATGTTCAGTAGCAGATAATGCCTAGTTGTATTCTGCCAATCGGCTTCTGGAAAAGTACATGAATCAAGAAAAATTCTAAAAGGGAAACCTATGATGGTATACAGGAAGCATTACAGAAACTAAATGGTTCACTGGTCGTCTGTGAACTACACGTACCACAGAGTGGGTGGAATAATCTTAAGAAACATTCATACATGACCAAAAGGCAAACGGTCACTTTCCAAAGGGACTGCTGTGCTCTAAGGATGTGAACATTCTTACACAAGAGGGCAGCCATCCACCAGATAAGTTCTGTTGTATTGTGATTGAGACTACATGTACTGACAACTACCTCCATCTAGTGGCTATATTTAGTAGCTACACTGAGATGGGCAGTGCAGCTCTAACAGTTATGCTATTTGTGTACTGAATGTCATTTTCAGTTTTCCGTATCTTTCAGACAAATACAACAGTACTTATTTAACAGAACACATTTTTATTTCATATGTTCATTTCCAGATTTCTATGCAGGAAGCATATATACAGACGTTTTGGAGTAGTTTGACTGCCCGAGTGTTCACATTTATTCCTTCACATTTTTAGGTTCTCTGTGCATCCGAATTTCCTCTCACCTGTTAGGTTGATCAAACTGAACAGGAGGTCGACCCTTAAGCTTATAGTGGGACTGTGTGTGGGGATGTGATGTGTTCTGAGTAGACATGGGGTCCTGGTCAGTTCCAGCCTCTGAAACTCCTCGGATGTCCAGATACTGTCCGTTATCTGTAGGAGGCTGAGGGAAGCAGTACATAAAGTCTAAGGGCTGAAGGGTTTCTCTAAAAAAAATACATCAAGAAACTCGCAAAAGACCTGAAATCATTGCAAGGCTTTTTAAGGTTCATTTTTTGCAGGACACTACTACAACTAACACTATATCACTGGTGCAAATTAATATAAATCTGGAGATTAAATATTTAAACTAACCACATACCACAGAGAGAGGGTCAGTGGAGGAAGTGTTGGTAGTGGAAGAGGTGGGGTTGGAAGAATTCTGGGAGCCCAGGTCCAGACTGGCTGGAGGTGGGGAGGAGACGGTCCTCTTTAGTGTCTGAATCTCACTGTGGGTTAGAGGACAGGAGGCGAGAGAGGGTGCTGTCAGAAAACACTGGACATTCTTATTAGGGAAGAAGACAAAGATCGCTCATTCATCAGTAGTGTTAGAGTAATGCTGTAAAATGGCTCAATAGTTTTTGATTGTGGCAAAGCCAGTTTATCTGAATCTTAACGGTTGCATTGACAGATTCCATGTGTAAAGAAAATAAGCTCTAATGCTTTGGAGCAGGTTTTTCTCTGTGTTTTTTAATGCAATGGTGGTTTTCCACACTGATAATTCATGGCCTGTTATGATCACAGTCATGGTAACAATGTGAACTCAAGTGCTGAAAACATTTTTATGGCTGCTTCACTTTTCCATCTGGTAAATGCTCTTGTTGTGATGTCATTCAACTGCTATTAGTAGAGTACATTATATCAATATACACACCAACAGTGATTACATAATTAATAGCTTATATATCATTGCAGTGCAGGCAGTATCTCAGCCAGCCTTCCTTACTGTCTAGTTCACTTGTATACAAGGTTCAGAATCAGCTTTATTAAATATGTATTGATGAGCATACGAGGAATTTGACTGTGGTTTATACAGTATATTTTTCATCACTATCATATACTATTTTATCATGTTTATATATCAGCATAAACATTAGGTCAAGCACACACCTCTGGAGTTTCTTGATCTGCTCAGCTAGGCTCAGCTTCTCATTGTTGAGGAGGCTTATCTGGTACTCCAGCTCTTGGACGACTTCTGTCTGTTGCTACAGAGAGACACAGAGATTACACAGACACTTTATTACCTCAGGTTAAGAGGAGGTGAGTTCAAGAGTTGGTGATTGCTCAGACTTCATTATAAAGCAGCTGATACTATTCATTCAGTTTCAGTGCTTTTTACTGAAACAATGTGAATGTATATGTGGCAATTAACCTTTAAATCACCGTCGTTGCAGACTTGTCTTCTGCCTCCACTACTCTGCTGAGATGAGTCAAAGCAATTGACTTTCACCTCATATGTGTGTTAATGCACTGTTTTCAGCTAATTCCTGTCCACAGTAAAACTCTAAACTATGCACATAAATAAAGAAAAGGAGTCGGTGAAAAAAGAATTATGTTGCTATGATTGAGGAATACAAATTTCTACCTTGGAATGTCAACATTTTTTTTGTTTTTATGAAGATTTTGATGCAGCCAAAAGATTAATATCTGACTGACTCATTAGGTAAAGCTGTTAGTCCAACCTATATGCAATGAACAACCCATCAAGAACTGTTATCAATGAATTACACCCATACATGTGCATACACACCCATATACAAACCTGTTGTGAAAGGTCTGGCTTCTTTGGTGGCTCTTGGGAATTGCAGTTTCCCGGAAGATCGCCAAAATCCACCCCTACTGACGCATCAACTGTGTCTCGAGGAGAGGGGAGGGGTGTGCCACAGTTCCTGTAGAGCTGCAACAGGTCAGGGGGTTTTGGGATGTTGAGGCCGACATCATCCCATAACTCAAAGTCCTGGAGACAAGAAAACTCAAATGAAACAAAACTAACTAGTGGCAGAAGTGAGGTTAACCTCTGCATAGATAAAGCAGGGCATGATGCGTGGTTAAGACAGGAAGGCTGATCTGAGTTGCTGAAATTATTTATGGTCACATGACCCTAACACTGCTCTTATAATAGTGCCCTCATTCTAACAAGTCCGGTATCCTTATTTTGCTGTGGAATAATAAAGAATTTGTCTTAAGAGGCAGGCAGAAACAAATGATGAAAAGGTTTACTTCATTCAGACATTAGTTATTCCCTCTTGAAAAACTGTGACAGCACAGAAAATCTTTACCTGATCGTCATTTTCATCAGAGAAGGTGATGGATGAGAGTTTGTATTCATTTTTCAACAAATATTCATTCACAAGGAAGTTTAAGGCTCGTTTCTCCAGTGGGCGTATAGGCTCCTGAGGCAGAAAGTAAAGAAAAGCTGTGAAATGATTCACTCAAGGCCAAACAGTGGCACAATCGCAAGAGGTTTAAAGGAACATGGGTAATCATGATTCTTGTGAGGAGTAAAAAAAAAAAAAAAAAAGAAAATCACATATTTCTAATTTCAACACTCAAAGATTCCCCACCTGAATTTCAGGACTTGACTTGAAATTTTTTCTCTCCTGTGAGGGAACTTCGCTCTCTGAGAAGTTGAGAAGATATTAGATGAGTGTGAAAGGATGCTGAGCGTTATTCATCTACATGAATTCTCTTAGAAACAAAAAGCCAGAAAGCTGTAACAAAAGAGGGTTCAGGTGGAGAAGAAGTTAAAAGTACGCCACACCTGCTGCCTGAGTCAAGTTGGCGCGCAGAGCCTGAATGGTCTCCTTTGCTTTCCGTAGCTCAAACTCCAGCACTGGACAGGAAGTGACAACACACACACACACACAGGAAGTGCATCCAACCAAAGACAGGGAACAAACAAATAAAACAAAGATGGGCATGAAAAACAAAACAACCACACAAAAGATTCTAAGAGTCATAAAACAAAACGACAAAAAAAGATGCATGCAAATCATGGATCTAAGGAACGCATGCAGCAGAGGATCATGGTAAAGCCAGCTGGATGACAGTCTGTTTGACAAGTGTGTGTAATGTATTGAGATACTTCTCAATGGTAGGATTTCCTGCCCTCGTTTTCCTCCCATTAATAGCACTGATGAGGCTGACTTAAAAATGGGAGTCCAAAATTCCTTCAATTGTAGCTGAAGTGAGCCAATTTTATTCAAGCTACTCAAATGCTGCATTGATAGTCGAGGAGCTGTCTGACAAAGGATTTTTTTCCAGGCAAATGCCTTACAAACACTTATTAAATCATCTGGTTTCAAGCCACTCATGCTCATGTTGTTATCTCTTGATGGCGTACCATCATACTATGACCAAGACACTGACTCAAAAGTCAAAATATCACTTGGAAAACTGTAGGTTACTGTCTACTTGTTTTCATACAAACACAAACTGTTTCTGACATCTTTTACAACCAGAAACAGCAGACGTTTGGATAAAAATGTCGATTTGTGCATCAAAATTTGGAAGGCTAAACTAACACTTAAATAAAGAAAAAACACACAGGATTCTTAGACAGATATTCTTAGATTAAAAACACACGCAAAAAGTAAGAAGCAATGGAGCAGGAAATCTGTGTTGCATGGCTGTGCACTGAAAATCTGTCATCTGATCTGGTGCTGTTGTTGTCCCAAAAGCTGTCATCTAAAATCTAATACTGTGGTTGAACAGGTATTGTTGTAGGTTTCAGATCTTTACCATAAGGACTGAGATAATTGCAGACTACATTCTTTGATTTCCTCTAAGATAGTCAATTTTCAGGTTCCACAACTTAAGAACATTATTTTGCTGTATATATATATATATAGTTTTTTGTCTAAATCCACCTGCTCTGACTCTGTCGTCCCTTCAATTTCCAACAGATAGAGAGTGCACAGGATGCAAGCGCAACAAAATGGAAAAAACAAGAACTGAATAACGGGGAGAAGATTTAAAAAAAAGAAAGAAAAATAAAAAAGCTAGTCTGGATGGAGTGACTTGTCCAGTATTGTTCACTGGGGTTTGATCAACGTCAGGAGAAAGCCAGAAAACCCAGAGTCAGACAGCTGGGGGCAGGCATCTTGGCAAGAAGAACAGGTTGGGGGGGGATGAGAGTGGAGGGGTGGGTGAGGGGGGGGGGGGGAATAGGAGGGGGAAGGTGCCAATTTGGCAGAGTGGGCAGTGTGTGAAAAAAAACTGTCATTTTAAGAAGATGCACAGTTTGCTGTTGAAAGCATGGAACCAACATCTCTGCTGCATGGTTAACTTGCCCTTACTGTGTATTCATGTAAAGTATGCCTGCTGCCTTTCATAAACTGGTAAAGACCCCAAACCATGAGCAAGCTTCACTGCTTACATTTGAGGTGCATTCAACTACTTTACTTAAAATAGAAATGTCCTTCTTTCTCTAATGCTTCTTCTATTCTCACAATGTAATGTACACATTAATAGATATGTAAAGAAACCATTTAAAGTCAATTAAAGCAGAGAACATACATCCCAAAATATGTCAGTCCTTCAGTTATGGATTTGTGTTTTTTATGACTCACTGATCTACACCAACCAACTAAATGGAAGGATGACTACTATGGCAAAGTGTGCAGGGCTAGGAAGTAATGTCTTCATGTTGGTGATCATAAAATAGAAAAATGAAACGGGGGCAGATTACACTAACATAATATGAGTGGTCACTGTATGACAGCACCGTCCCATTTACATGATAAACTAAAAAGCTCATTCATTGATAGCTTTTTTTTACCCAACAGTGAAAAAAATAATAACAACATTTGAGAACCAACATATTACACACAAGTAAGCAGCTGTTCTTAAAACCAGCATTCTGTGATGAGGCGAAGTCAGAGTCGAACCTATCTGTTAATCTATTTGGCTGACACAATCAGAGAGTGGGCCCGACAGAGCCACTGGGGGGAGGAGGGTGTGATTTTATACAATGCTGAGACAGGTCTCGTACCAAAAATACCACAGACTGACTCAACAGTGTATCAGTTGATGGTAGGAGGCACAGACACCTCCACCGAGTTAAAGAAAAGCATATTATGTTTTAGAACTGGAACACGCTGACACAGAGCTGAGATTTTTTAGACAGGTGTTGTGTTATCTAACTATATTTCTACCAGAGTGGTGTAATAACTTCAGAGCAACATAACAATGAGATTCTGACATCAAATGTGTTCAAAAATATGCTCATTATTTGGTCATCACCACTAAATCACCTCCAACGCAGCTGCACCACTGACAAAACATAAAAAGATGACATGGACACCACTATTACACAGTCTTTGATGCAGCTGTCAGGTGTTATTCTCTTTGTTTCAATGCCACCATCCCAGTCTGTCAACGTTTATTCTCCTGACTGGTGTCTATCTTTAATTCCCTCAGAGGTAAGCTGGCTCCCCTGCTTTCACCCCCTGGCAAAATGGTTCAATTTACCTGCCACCCGCTCGTCCGACTCTCGGTTGCCGTCATCTGAGTAACGGGCAAAGTCAAGAGAGTCCAAGGTGCTGATGCTGCCCGCTCGATCTGAACACAGACACAGACAGAGACAACTGTGAGAATGGTATACAATCACATATCTACATGGTTAGATGAGTCTATTATGTCAAACAGGTAACAGATTTTTAGTATATGACAATGCACTGATCCCCAAGAAATGCTGCTTTTAAGGACAAGGTCAGCTAAGGCTATGGTAGGGATCAAGTACATGCAATTTGTTTGCAGACTCTTGACCAAACTCAAAGTATGCTGACACGGTCTTGAGTTTAAAGATGGTAACTTACCATTGGGACACCTTTTTATATAACAGATGGAAACTTAGCCTAATTCAGCCAAAATCAGAAACCTATAAAAATCCATGTGGGAAGGTTATACCTTAGACAAAAACAAATGAGTCACTGCACATGAGGAAAAAAAACAAATCGGTCATAAAAAGTTGACTTTGTTGAGACTTACACTTAAAGGGAAACACCCATTTCCAATCCAACACTTCCAAATAACAACAACCTGAATACAGCAATGCCAAAAAGTATTATGTACTCAAACAACAGATAAAACTGATACATAAGCACACATTTCACTGAGCTAGGCTGGCCTGGTAGCTAAGCCAGTGGTGTTAGTTTTCCTCCACTGTAAGCACAAGCACAAGATTGGCCTGTTTGTTCTCAGATATCCTAATACAGCAGAAGGTCAAGCCAAATGTAGCTTGTAGACAAGCGTTAAGCTGCAACATTAAGGAGCAGTTACTGCTCGAGTAATGAAGCTAAAAGTGAAATTGCTGATGCGGAAGAAAATATTTTGATTAAGTTTAACCTTGACTGAAAACACACTGTAAGACAAACCTTTGGCTTTCAGGTCACATAAAATAAAAAATACAAAACTTTAAATGGAATCATCATACACACATACATATATGATATATGTGAGTTTGTGTGTGCCTGTGTGCATATCTGTGTGTGTCACATGTTAAAATGTATGACCATCAGCACCAGCTTCAAAAAGCACACACACTCTCAGTCCTGTGACTGCACAGTGAGTTCTTCTGCATTAGCTGTGACTGAATATGATTTATTTGTGTGTCTGTTTGTGTGTGCATGAATGCATGCAAGCTTCAAGTGTGTTTCACTGTTCAGTCATTCTGATGTCAGTTTATCCCATTTTCCCATGGAGGAATGCTTCCAACTGTCTTTGCATCCTGATAACAAGCTAGGATGCTTGCTGTAAAGTGGGTGCAATCTGTTTGGTGAATCAGTGGATTATAGAGCATCTGCATGCATGATTGTGTGACAAAAAAACCTGCATCTCCACAAAATGCTGGAGCCTTGTGTCCGTGTGTGTGTCTTATTAGCAAAAAAAAGCAGCAATCTTTTTTTCCTGGCTGACCTTTCAGCTCTGTGCCTGTGGCGTTTATTGTCTGGACTGTGATAGATCTGACACTTCAGACTGTCACCTCTTCACTGCACCCCTGCAGGGCAGGTTGTGCGACACAGACATGCACTCTAAAACCCGTTCAGTCTCTCTTTGCTCACACTATCTTGCATTCAAAAAACATGTTGCAGATGAGCTAAATGGAACTTTATTTGTACACTGAATTAATCAAGTCCCTTTGTCTCTCTGGCAGCGTGTAATAAACATGCTGCTTTTACAAAAACAACTGTGAGGCCAATAAGATCAATAAATGCTAGGCCAATAAGAGGGAAAAAGTGAGAGGGAAGACAAACATGATGAGAAAGGATTTTTTCTTTCTGCGAAGCAAGTAAATTAGAAACAGAAGGAGTTTAGCCCAAGAACAAAGATACATTTGAAAAGAGCTGATACAAATACAGAGAACATAAGAGATAGAAAGTCCATAGGTAGCCAACAAGCCCTTTTAAATTAGCTGGATGCTTTTGAGAAAAATAACTGGATGAAACATTGTGTAAATTATATTACAACCTATTACGAGTGTAAAATGCTGCATAAGATTATTAATACTTATTACTTGACGTGATTCTTGTTTAAAACTACATTGACTCTCTGTGTTACTTAACTAGGCTTTATATTTGCAAATATGATCTTCTTACATGCAGGTAAGATTATTTTTAGGGGAGACTATTATTAAATTGGTCAGACTACAAAATAACATTGTATCTAAGGGATATTTAATACTATGTGCTAATTTAGGAACATAAAAAGGTACAACACAACAGTTTCCCTGAGGTTATTTGGTCCACTACTAAGATATGTGCTTGTGCACTTACAACACACAGAAACATCTTTATCCATTTGCAGACACACACACTCACATACACAAACATTTCTTAATGAAAGGTGGAGAGTTATGAACAGGCAGCCAGTTAGAGCCAGTCCAGAACTATATGGAGTCTGGCCAACATTCAAACAATATCCTTAATCTTTTCACATAATACAAACTCCATGGACCAGATAGAGGAAAGGATAAGTGAGAGACATTATACAGTGAGAGAAAAACGAGAAAAAGAAAGTGCATGTGAGGTTGGGCTAGCTGATAGTCAGTGCTGCTAAGGAAGAGGTACACCTAGTTGGACTGTTTCAACAGGCTAACAATGACTCAGTCTTGATCAAATACATGTTGTTGTTATAAACCTAACTGTGTAGAACTGAAAGTGGTGCGCGGTTGATCTGGGTTTGTCAGTGTGCCGGATATACAAATTTGTAGCAAAGGATCACACAAAGATTGGTTACAAATAACCAAAAAGTAGAACTGATCGTATGAACCTGTAGTTTGACCTATCTGAAGTAAAACATGAAATGAGCCATCAACTACAATTTATTTTTCTTGTCCCTCTCCAGAGATTACAGAGCTACTTCCTGGTATCCTGTACTTTGTCTTATGTGGCAAACCACATTAAGTCCTTAAATGTGGCAGCTTGCTGTCAACCTTGGAGGTGGCAATTTACCTTTAATTTGCCTTCAATCCTAAAAGCTGCTTGCATCATATGAACAAATAACTACCTGACTTGCCAATGATGGGGGAGAAGGGCATTCACGCTTTCTTGCTGCGAAATAGCAAGGTGGTGAGAGATGTCTTGCTGTGTCATGTGGCTTAGAGCAACAGCTGCAGATATGATGCTGCTTGTAACACAGTCATTATCCATACTCATTTGCACTGCAGTCAACAGCTCACAGCTAACAGTCACTGGTTGTTTATTCCTTACAGATGCATTTGAGACACTTCTGGTTGGTAAGACAAATAGTGTGCGTTGATACTTAGCTTCTGCAGAAAAATTTGATGAAGGACTGACACTTTTAGTTATCAGAAGAATCAAAATCCTTACCAAACATCTAGAAATTAAAATGCAATTTGAGCAGTGTTATTATCACTGTATAGCCTTACATAGACCAGCCCAGAGTGTTAATGCATTGACGGTGTTTAGTCCTTAGGAATCACACTGTTCAAAGCAATCTACTAAATGTGCTGCTACTCTCTTAAATATCACATTTGAAATTGGCTAACTGACCAGCTAGCTGCTTTTTCAACAACATAGGAGAGCAGACATTTGGTCAGTATTTCCCTTTCTTGAAGAATCGCCTAACTCCATCTTTTGTCCTTTAAATATAAAGAAAAATATCAGTCCAGTGATCACATGAAGTCTTGGCTATGGAATATGCTGGAAAGAAAAGTGACATACTGTCTTTCTCATCAGTTTCCATAACTAAAAGATTTGACTTACTGTTCATTTAGAATTTCATATTGTTTTCCTTTACTGTCACCACTAGCTAATAAAACTGGATTACTGTTTCTTCATGACCTTCCTGTCAGTTTCACAACAGGGGTGCTGTCAAGTCCTGTCATGCCTTTCGATAACATCAACATGAAACATTTATTCTGTTACTGTGCTCCAAACCTTTGGAGGGTTTGTATGATAATGCAACCAGCAGACCTTTGCAACTGACCCACACAGCTCACAGTTCTCTAGTATGTATATGAGATCAGACTGTCATATTGACAAGCAAGGGTTACAGTAAATTTGACAGGCTGCCATCTGCTATCTACCAAAGCTAGCCTAAGGCCATTTGCCTGGGATCCACCCTAATGATAATTTAAGTCTCTTGAAACATCAGACAATTGTCCTTTGCCTCTGTATCTAAATAAAGGAAAGAAATCTCTCTCTTTATTGATATGCTGCAGTTCCTCAGTTGGAAAGCAGCTTAATCTTTATACAATAATAATTCATCATGTGGCCGTGTTGCAACAAAAATGGTAAAAATTGCCATTTGTGAGATATTGTAAAACCCTGAGCCATTCGTAAAACTAAAACACCAGTGTGAATCCTGAAATTGATGAATCGCAAAGCTTCAAATGAATGAGCAAAATTACTCCTGCACACCTATTAAAAACTGTAATAGGAAACACAACATTTGCAATCCACTTAGCCCGGATACGGCACACAGCTAATTCTGGCAGATGCAGAAATTTAGGCGGATAGAAAAAGCAAGCTTTATTTTGTTTATCTGAAACTACATTTTACGGGCAAATCACATTCACTGGTTTGATATGGCCCTTAGATTATTGACATGAAGCAAAGAGCATATGCTTCCACAGAGACTGAGAACATAAACAAATACTGTACTGAATACCTAATTTTTCGGTGGCAGGTACAGGGACAGACACCTATTCATGTCTTTTGAGTCAAGGCCCCCAACAAAAGATATAGGTAGGTTCAAGACAGTTTGCAGCCTGTAGTTCTTTCAGCTTTTGTCTCTGCAGGTTTAAAAGACAAGGCGTGTGTGTAATCATTCAAATGGGTCACTGACATTGTTCCTGTCCTTTATCTCTTGGAAGATAAATATACGAGATGGATCAAATCACTGCAGTAGACAATACTAAGCTGAGTCATGTCCATTAAAACCTAGGAGTCATTGAAAGGATCCAATTCTAAAAATGTGCAGACAAGGGCATTTTATAACACACACATTATCACTTTCAAGTTACATACAATCCTCAAACTGTTCGTACATTTGTACAACACTTTAGAATCCTTCACGGTAGATTGAAATATCCTCATGCTGTTTTTATTATTTTTTTCTTTTGTTCTAGCTCACTTTGACTTCAGCCAATTCGCTGCTTTAACACGAGAGGAGCTTTACACTTTGGAGCTTTGTGATGTGTGAACAGAGTAGAAAATAGGACCACAATAAAAGGCTTTGCCACACTACTCGAATCAGGGCCAGTTTCTGGTGCTCCACAACATGCAGTTGAGACAAAAGTAATATCACTACTGCTACTGTATGGCAGTCATTATTTATTTGTGGATTCGAATGTCACCATGGTTACCATTTGCATTGCATGTTTGTTTATGGGTCCAGACTATTTAGCCACTATGTCAGCCACAATGTGCATGTGGATGATGGTGAATCAGATGTAAAGTGAACCCTACTAAACCAAAGTAATATTTTATCTCTGACCAGGTGGAAAGTACTGGTATCAAAAAAGAAAGAAGGAAAAGAAAATGTCCTCCTCAGTTTGATAAGGTAGATTCAAACCTAGTTCAGGATGTGTACCCTGTTGATTCCCTTCAGAAAGACGATAAATTAATACCAACTGTTAACTAGCCTTCACTTCAAATTCAACACTGCTTTACTAGCATAGCCATAGCTGAATATTGCAAGAGCAGGTCGTGCATGCCTTCTCATTAGCTTCTCATCTTTCCTCTCTTGCTCCTTCGTCCTTTTCTGTAGCTGATCCTGACCTCTGACCTCCTCTGGCCTTTAGGAAAGGGGGAATGTGTACTTTCCTACAGAGCTCACTAACACTAGAACTGTCATTAAACATACGTAGGTGTGTCATAATATCGCGCATAAGTCACATCTCATCCCACGAGATAGTGGGCTTTAGCTTAATCACATTTTACGATCTTAGGATGCTCCAGTCTGTATGGCAGCGAACACAGCTGATACAGAAAACCTGCTTGTAGGATACGGGCCTTGGACCGGGAGAGCAGGTGCAGCGAGCGGATATCTCATGATCGATTGGTTTCTGAACCCAATTTGTAAGCTAACGTTAGCTAGCTCGCTAGCTAGTGTGCTAACTTTTAATAATGCAGCATTACAGGCGGAGCTAGGTAACCGGTAACATAAACCGAGTAACGCTGGGAGCATACTTACTCAGTGGTCCTCCAGGTCCGAGTGCTTGGTCTTTGGCAGGCGGAGTGCCGCTCTGTCGCTCAAAGTTGCCAGGGTTGGAGAAATAATCCCTTAGCCTTGGAAGCTCCCTGCCTGCTTCCAGCAATTCGGTGTGAAACTCCAAGGCCGTAAGAATATATTGGTCCCGTAATAGCTGAGCAGCAATAACATCCACAGATACCCGTGTCTCGGCGCTGCCTGCCATAGCGGAGGTGGCGACCGAGACCGGGATGCCCTCACCGCTGGGGCTCGTGCGGTTGCTAGACAGCAGTAGCGTCGGAGGTTCGGCGTCCGCAGCCGGAGAGAAAGGATTTCCTGGCGGCGGCCCTGGCGCCCCGTCACTCGGGCTTCTCTCTGTGTCAACTGTTTCATTAGGGCGCCGTTCAGCCTCCTCTTCAGAATCACTGAGATTAAACGGGTTGACCGACGCCATTTTTGCACTATAAAGATTTGTAGCACTCCAGGCTAGCTAAGCTAATCAGACTCGCTTCTTCCTGAATAGATATTAAGCTAGCATGGGTTTGGTAGGCGGCTTTGACAAGAGAAAAAGAATGCTAAGCTTTGATTGGTCAAACCTGAGAAACTTCACCCCAAGGCCCGCCTTTTCAATGGAACAACAGAATAGGATTGGATGCTGTAGTGACAGAAAGAAAAATTGGGCAGGGCACATTTGACAGCTGATAGCGTATGCTAGCAAATGTGTTATCAAAAAAACACAAGATCTAAAAAATATTTCCAATGAAACTCCACTGTCACACAAATATTTATTTTACATAAAGCTAAAAATAAATCCATCTTGTTAAAAAACGTTTTGACAGGAGAATTTCAAAAGAAATCTCGCTGTGAAATAAAATTTTAACTACACTATCCACAATTCAGCTGCGAAGAACATACGTCAACGTGAAACGTCAGAGCCAAAACACGGAAATGGATGCCCATGGTACCTGAATTTCTTGTACTAATCTCCTTAGAGACAAGGATATTAGGTTATGTAGAAGCACGCTCTCAGTGGTTACGGTAATCTTATTCCGTACAACAAAGCCGTAACCTGTCGGGTCTGTTGATATATATTTTTTTATTAAAGAAGATAAAATGTAAGCTAAACCAGGTAAGTGGCTGTAGGGGTAGCATGCAGCTCAGCTCGCCCATTCATTTTTCTATGAGAGCATTCTCCGTTTTTATTTTTCCTAACGTTACATAGAGGTAAGATCTTTTTCTTTGAACTAAAGATGTGACTGACGTTGTTGTCAATAAGCTTGACTAACTAACTTCATTAGTCTGCTCAATGTGTAACTTACCACTGTAATGCACTTAACTAAATTTCAAAAAGTAGTTATTTCTTTACATTCGCTAATGGCATATGGTGGCAGAGGGATTATCTTAGCCCTTAAGCACTCTTTACATGGCACACTGTCTGGCTTAAGAAGCATCATAATACATTTTTCGTCCTTCTTGTTTTTAGATCTTAACAGTAAATGTCAAATTAGGCTGTCACACTGTATGTGTTTGTCCATATTTGCCTCAGTTATTTTTTTTTATTTTGTCCTCGTTTCTATATATTTATGTTCTCATCTTCTGTTGAATACAAATCCCATCCCCCTTGTCCCCTTTGGTTTGCAGACCCGGCTGGGTTTGACACTGCAAAATGAGGATGATCACCTTCTTTCTGGTTGGACTAACAGTCCATGTGGTCTTCTTCATCTCCATCTTTGACATCTACTTCACTTCTCCACTTGTTCATGGCATGACACCTCATGCCACACCACTGGCACCCCCTGCCTCCAGACTAGTGTTAATAGTGGGCGATGGTCTAAGAGCAGACAGTCTCTTCACAGTCCTGCAGAATGGCTCGTCCAAGGCCCCTTACTTAAGGTTTGGAAACTTGTGTAGAGTACAGAGCTTGCATGTGGCGTGTCTGTGTGTGTTTTTAGTTGTCCAGTACAAAGCATTGTGCATATACAATGCAAGCACATCCATAACGTGAATGTAGTTTGTGTGTGTGTACTCGTACATGTATCTTTGTGAGAAACAGATTTAGGTTTAAAACTTTGGAGTGAGGACATTTTGTTTTGTCCTCGCTTTCAAGCCTACATTCAAAGGGCTGTTTCAAGGTTTAGACCTGGTTGTAGGGGTTCGGTTAAAACTAGGTTACGATTAAGGTAAACTTGAGGTTAGATTGGAAGTAAACATGTCTGTGTGTTTGGGTGTGTGTGTGCTATGGTGGGGTTTTTTTTCAGTCTTTGTTCAAAATGTGTATTTATCTTTCTTGTGTGTGTGCATATCTGTCTGTTTCCAAAAATTAGGAGTGTGATTGAGGAAAGGGGTACCTGGGGTGTGTCCCACACACGTGTGCCCACTGAGTCCCGTCCTGGTCATGTTGCGCTAATCGCTGGCTTCTATGAGGATGTTAGTGCTGTTGCTAAAGGTAGGTGTGCATCTGTGCATGCTGTAGGACAGCTGTTTGTGGTTTTTTGACTGCAAGTGCATTGACCTCTTTTTTTTCTGTGTGTGTTCAGGGTGGAAGGAGAATCCTGTCGAGTTTGACTCTGTGTTTAATGAGAGCAGGCACACCTGGTGCTGGGGTAGCCCTGATATTCTGCCCATGTTTGCTAAAGGTACACAGGCACACAAGCACAAACAATTCTTAAGGACCACTGACCTAATCAATAGTAAGGCAAAAGGGTACAGAGGAAGAATGTAAAAAATCCTAAACTGAAGTATAGAAATCCCTTTATGTATTTAAATAACACAAGTGAAGTAAGATTGCTTTTCATGACCTTTCTGATTCCCCTGTACTACTTAAATTTTTGGATTATTTGTGACCAACAAATTTTTTCCAGGTGCC
>JAQNCA010000015.1:12071851-12083524 GCA_029783725.1 Acanthurus tractus
CTCAGGTGAACATAATGCTCTACATACTGTACCTGAGGTTTCATGTCTGTGTGTGTGTGTGTGTGTGTGTGTGTTTAATTATGTTTGTGTGTTCTCTCTCAGCTCTACACTATAGATTTCTCTGCAAACATCGACATAACTAAGATCAGACAGCTGAAGCTGGACGACATCAGAAGATCTTATTTTTTTGTATCCATTTGAGAGTATTTGCAACAACTGAAGTAATGTGATTATACCAATAAGATGTAGATGCAAGGCTATCAGGAAAACATTAGTGAAGGCAAGTAATGCCTGCACTCTTACTTAATGTTGTCCTCACTGAATGTTGGCGTGGAGGAGATGAGTTGTATTTGTAGCAATGACAATATCTGAAGCACATAAAAACGTAACAGACACACGTCTTTTTGAAGTTGTGCTTTAGTCTCAGTGGAGTGCGCAGGTGTTTTTCGGGTCAAAATCTTACCTGAATACTCTTTCTGAAAGTTTGGGATGAAATTCTTTGACTTGTATATTTTATGTTTAGTTTAAAGTTGTCCCAAGTCTCTCCTTGACCACACTTTTTCTTCAGGTATTTTTTATAATAACAGCTTTTTTTGGCACCGGGAACATAGCTTCAATTAACAGGTATGTACATCTTTTTGTACATGTGTGCATGTGTGGGTAAATGACAGGAAGTTGTGTTTGGGGTATGAAGTAGGGCTACAGTCAAGCAAACTGAATGGGTATGTGTGACTGTGAATATTTCAGCCTTTGCGACACAGATGTCTGTCTGGTATGAGTCTAAGTGATGTGTGATTTTTATTGTTAGCAAGTGTCATTTGAATACAGGATGCAAGTAAATGATCTGTGAAATTTGTAGCCTTGTATAGACTGTCTGTCTGAGGCTTTACTGGCATTGCATCAACCGGTTTGTTGGTCCATGCCTCTTTTTACTCAATGTGTGTTTTATTTTCATTGCACCGCATAGAATATGTAACTCTGCTTTGAATGATTAAAGATTTTGTTCAGTTGTTCAAGTCATCTATACTCACTGTCCCTGCCTTTTTCTCATTTTGTCTAGTTTTGATCCAGCATCTGTTTATTGTTTCCTTACTGTCTTCAATCCCTTTATCATGGGAGGACTGATGATGTGGAAGGTATCATATATTGAACACTATCTTTTAATGGTTTATGTGTTTCATCTGTTTATGGTATCTTCATTGAGCATCTTGCACCTTAAGAAACAAGTTCTTTAAAAGAGGAAAACCTCTTGCAAATTTGTGACAAGTAATAATCAACTGAGACATCTATCTGTAAAATACATTCAAATGTCTTTCAACAGGCTTGTTGTTATATAATGACTTTCTACAGCAGTGACATTTTAACCTGCTGGTGGAAATCCCTTTTTTAGGGACCAGTTTAGTATAAATTCTCTACATTGCTCATTCATGTAGTGCCATGTAATCACTGTTTGTCATAGACATGCTAAAAGAAATATATATCTCTAAACTTAAATATCTTTCCCTTTGTTTTTCCAGGTTATCATTCCATTTATAATAGTTATGTGTACATTTGAGACCATTCAAGTTGCAACGCAGCTCTCATCAAGAAGGTAAGTCCTCTCTGCAGCCTTAAACATCCTTCACACCAACTGCAGCTATGTGTTTTTTTAGTCTCAAAATAACGAGCTCAAATGTGTAAGGAATGTGTTTTTTCTTTTGTGGGTCTCTCTGTGATTGAAGAGGATGACCATTAGATGATTTATGCCTTTCCCGACTCAGTTCTTTTTTCTGACATTCTTCTTTTCCAGCTTGTTCCTCATTGTCCTAGTTATCTCTGACTTGATGGCCCTGGTAAGGCATTTGCTGCTCATTTCAAAGGTTTTGACTCAATGTTGCACTAAATGCTAACTCCACTCAAAAAAAAAAAAAATTAACCTTCTTTCCTTTCCTCAGCATTTTTTCTTCCTGGTTCAGGACTATGGAAGCTGGTTGGACATTGGCACCAGGTAAGTTAACTAGAAAACGTGTAAATTAATTATTAAATCATAACTCACACAGACACTGTCCTTCCTTCTTCTTTGTGCCACCTTTCCTTATCTCTGATGCACACACTTAAACATTAACGTGCTGGATTATTTTTTTTGTCTCTTGCAGCATCAGCCACTATGTGATAGTGATGTCAATGACCATCTTCCTGATGGTGCTCAGTGTAGTCACACACATTTTTACCTCAAAAAGACTCATCCTGTGGAGAAGACCCAAGATGCACTTCCCCTAAACATAAATATGTTTGTATTTGCATATACACACACTGGTTCAACCAAATGATGCATATTTATTTAAGGTACTTTTATATAGCATTTGCCTTATGAAACCAAAGTTCGTTTATATATGATAAGGGATATTATTTTAGAACTCACTTAACTGTTTAGGGTTGTACAAAACTCTCACACCACTTGGCTATATTGCTCTGAAAACCCTTAATCCTCTCAGAAATGCTTAAAAAATTTACCACATAACTGACTATGAAAATAACATGACAGTTTACCCAGTATACAATTTCAGTAGAAATTGTTCTTCTCAGGAGTTGCCATTTGTCAGTTGCTATGAAAGTAAGGCTCTTTTTTTAAGTAACCATGACTTCCCTCATTGATAAACTATGCATAGGTAAATGGTTTTAACAGGAAATTCTGCAAAGCACTGTTTACACTGTATTCTTTTGTATACCACATCTCTGTTTCAGCAGTGTTGTGTTTGCATTAATCATTGATAAGCTGACCAGGGCTACTTGGAATATGTGACCGTTAATTATCCCATTGCTTAGGTTGCTAATTTATAATCCACCAAATAATGATATCTTGATGACTCTTAAAGTATATGACACTTTCCTGTAAAGCTGCCTGAGATGTTTCCTTGTTTAGAAGGATATTATTTTAATTGTGTTAACTGAATTTTGACTAGACGTATGTACCAGTGAGAGTACAGGAGTGTAGCGAAAACAGGGACTTGTGTGTTTTACTACTGCAGTCTGTAACAGAAATAAACAAGATGCCAGTGTAGCTGTCGTGCTCAGTGTTTGTACATCAGGGGAACCGTAGCTGCGGCCTGGGCTGAGGAAATGTAGTTAGGAAAGAAAAGAGACAGGTCCTCAGTCCTTAAGCCCACAGTATAGATCTTGAGTAACCTGTAGCCAGCACAAGGATTTTGGTTGCATTCAGAAATTTCTCGATAAAAAATTGTTATTAAGAATGTAACAATTTGCTGCCATGGTTAGTATGTTTTCTCTGAGCAAAGGGAAAAAAATAAAAACAACAGAAACAAATAAAACCTTGTTCTGGTGTGTGACATTATTTTCAGAACAGATCACCCCATGAAATTTCTGGGGCTAACAAAGTAGGCTAAAGTTTGCTGCATGTACTAACTGAACTGCTGAAATGGTGTCACAATGCTGATCAGTATGAGGAGTATTTGACTTCTTTCCTGTTTGATTTAAACACAGGATGTTGTTTTCTGCATAAATTCATATAAATTTAAAATCTTCGGCCCGGTCAAGTCCGACAACATCATCCTTTGGCCTGCTTGGTGACATTGCAGTAAAATGCTTTCTTGGGACTTACTGATCACATGCTGAGAAGTTAACAGAGCCTTCACACTTCTGTCAACATCACAGCTAGCACCACCACATCCTTTCTCACTTCTTCTCTTTTGAACTAGCCGTTACTTTGCAACTAAAGACAAGATAAACACAAGTGCTGCATTAGCAATATGTTTTTTTTTTGTTTGTTTTAATTTATTTTTTATGAATGCAACTTGCTGCTTGTTAAAGGGACTGAGAGCTATGTTATGAAGTAAATGCTTGATACTGAGACAAATGGCTTTGAATACAAAGGATGTGATGTCAAGTAAGGTGTTCCTACTGCCAGAACAAATAAATTTAGAAGGTACTTCTTCTGCTTAGACTCTGGACTTTTATGTTTAATTTTTTTTCTCAGGCAAACTTTGCTTCATCACCCAGATAAGTAATATAACAGGATGAATTAAAAAGTTCATGTTTGTACAGTGCATCGATTTCTACAGACTATACAAATAACTTTTTCTCTTTATTGAGGGGAGATTTGAAGGAGGAAGCAACTAAGCTCTGTGGTTGTGTGTGTGTGCAATCTCCTATTTTTGACAGGGCACATCAACACACACACACACGCACACACAAACAGAGCGAGCGCACACAGTATGCAAAACTGGACGGTGGTTTCTGACAGGACGTGAACACACACACACACACACACACACACACACACACACACACACACACACACACAGTTTATTTTCATACCCTTAATTCCACAGAGACTCAATACACATTTGCACTGGAGCACAGTTACATATACAGCACACACGCATCTATGCGGAAGCGCAGACACTTTTCCCGGACACGCAGCCTTTTCTGTGATCGCCTCCACAGTGTGAAAACTGATTGATTGTTTTTCGGGAGATACTGCGATGTAATTTAAAGGACTTACATGTCCTTTAATGTCTTATTTTCACACAAACACACAGCACTCGGCAGCCAGACTCTCAGAACTAAAAAGGTACGTTAAGTTTTTACATTTATCTTTATTTATGATGCGGTCTCTAATGCAGCCTTGTTCTCATGATAATATGTGTTGACAATTAAGTCTGTCCAATTTTAAACTTTGGGATATTTAAGTTTCGTCAGTTTCTAACTTTTATTTTTATTCTTTGTCTCGTTTAATTAATAATATTGAACCGAAACTTTTAACTACTTGAATGAGCGCGAGACCTCGTCAGACCAATTATTCTCTATGTCTGAAACTGAAAAAAAAACTGAAAAATGCGAAACAATAAAAGCTTCATATTGTACCATTGAAATGTGTTGTGTTTAAGAGTTGAAAACTGGGGAACATAGCTTCAATTAAAACTCTTTTGAAAAAAAACTTAAGTAGCCAGTTTTGGCAGACATCTATATTCTCACTGTTTTGGTCTTGTCTTTATTTCAGTTCTTCCATTTTTTAAATAGTATGGTCATTTTAATTCTCATTTGGAATTTGTCTGTGGGAGCTTTACAACCTTGATTCTGAAAAGGAAACAAAATCCCCCAAAATTTTTTTCACAGTGAAAAAAAGCAGAAAATAATACACCATTTCCATGTCTATTACTCCATCACCTTTGTTTCTTCAGTTTTCCCTCTGTCTCATATCTGATGTGCACCCTTTTTGTTTCTTTCTCCATTCAAGATGAATTCCACAGTAAACTATAGTGTGCAGTCTGTGACCACCAGCTCCATGATGACCACAAACCTCCGAACCACAGAGCCACCAGAAAATCAAGAAGAGTACCACACAGTCCTCCTGGTCATCTATTCTGTCCTTCTGGTCATAGGCACCGTCAGCCTGAGCCTGATGATGCACATTATGAAGTCCAGCACGACATCCATCACCTCCATCGCTGTGCTCAACCTAATCTTCACCCACTTCATTTTCCTTCTCACTGTGCCCTTCAGGATTTACTATTATGCAACCAGTTGCTGGACCCTGGGTCCGGGTTGGTGTAAAGTGGTCAGCGGCATGATCCACATCCACATGTACATGTCTTTTATTTTCTATGTGATTATCCTCATCACACGCCTGATGGCATTCTACAACCAAGGTGAGCGGATGGCCTCCTTCCAGAGGTTTCACGCACTCCTTGTCAGTGTTTTGGTGTGGGTGGTTGTACTTGTCGCGGTCCCTCTCATAATGTATTTTACCTACGGCAAAAAGGACAAGGAAGATGCCTCGGACATACACAATGGCACCAGTCAATGCTTCAAGTTTGGACAACATATAAAGGATGGCGCCAAGGTGTACAACTACATCATAAGCACACTGATCATAGTTGTGGCCACGGTGCTGACGGCCCTCCAAGCCAACGTCCTTAGGGTTTTGTACAGGAAGCATCATCAGGGATGTACCTCTCAGCAGGACTTTGGGGCTCAGCAGAAGAGTCTGTGCTTTGCTCTCATCATGGCGGTCACCTTTATACCCTACCACATATTCAGGCTGAGATACATAGCAGTCACTGAGCTGGAGAATGTCAATGAGGTTTTCCTGAGTTTGACCACTTTTAACTGTCTGGATATGCTGACCTTCTTGGGGAGGAGAACCTGTTACATGTGCTTCCCGGGGAAAGCTTCATGAAAACTGTTGGTAGGATGTGTGTGAGGGGAGCCAGAGACTTTATATGCTTCCTTATTTTACTTTTATGCTGTCTCATGACTGTCTTATCTTTTTTACTGAGAATTTTGCCTATGTGTGTTTCAACAGAAGTAGGCAATAGCAACTATTTATAAGCACATGAAAAAGCACTGTTTGAAAAAGATGGAATTAAGACAACATTAATTAATTGTTGTTGAAACTGATGCACTTCAAAGTGCACAGAGGAGCCTTGTGACCTACTTACAGTCCTGCTAACTGACTGCATCTGAGTGCAAAAGCTGAACGGCATCGAGGACTGAAAAAAGGTGAGAATACACCCTTACAAAAGGGGCTGACCATCACCGTCTGTGGTGTGGGTCTGATACATTTGAAGAGGACACAGATTAATAGTCACAACTACTTATCAGTCCGAAGCACTGTGAACAATCATGTTTAACTGTTTCCTCTTTTGACTGCATCAACTGAGTAGATATGACTGTTTGCTCGTAAAGCCACATTGAATCTTTCTAACTGGTACAAAAATGAAGCATTAGATCATCTTGTTTCAAATAAAAGTTAAATCAAGTCAAGTCAGTTTACAGTTTACTAATATAGTGCGTTTAAAAAGCATTGTAAACTGACCAAAAGTGCTTCCGTCAATGGGTGAGGAACTGCCTCAGTACAAATATTTGACCTTGGGAAAAAAACTAGATAGACAAATGCTCCTATCCAAACTCAGTAATCTGTGTGATGCTTTGCTGTATTAATCCCCCTACTGTTGCATCATCTGTAGTTTTTTGTTTGACTAGTCAAACCATGTTAGTTTTTTAAATGGAAATGTTTTTTTTTTTATTTTGCCACTTTTAGGTGTTCAAAAATGTAAAGAGAAATGTGACGCACAACAAAACTTTGAGGCTAAAATTGAATCTTGGATGTTAAGATTACGTGGTAGTCTATTTGTCTTAACCAGCAGGTTATAAACGCACTCCTTAAATTGTGTTTTCACTAATAAAATATTTAAAAAATGAGTCACCGATGTGAACTGTCCTTTGCTTCTGACTCACAACGAATGAACTCTTGCCATCTGCTGGTTTTTGTATTTACTACACACGGTTCGAGGGTAAAAAATTCCATAGCTGCATAAGGTTCCCTCATTTTCATTCAAAATGTGGCTTAACATGAGACATCTGCCTGGAAAATGAAAAGAAATAAATGGATTTCACTGTGTTTGCAAACACTCCACGCCTGAGAACATAGCTGTAGTGTCCAGCTCTTCAACCGAAAAGAGAAATTGATGTCTAAAATTGTTACTTTTTCACCCTTATTTTGTGAAACATTACCTCAGCCCTCTTGGATCACTTAACTTCTGCCCTCTGAGGTGGTGTTAAAGGACCTGGCTGACATAGACACACACACAAGCACCTGGTGATCCTTTTCCTTTTGGTTTTATGGCGCTGGGTTACTGTTTAACATCCCCACCCTACTTTGAGTTTGTTTAGTAAATCGATCTAATGACATGGCTATGGTGGCGCCATCCAATGTGTCGCTCCATGAATTATAGGCTGCTCAGCTCTTGAACCTTCCCTTTTAATGTTGTCGGACACCTTTGCTTTTTTCCCATTCTTAGTGTCACTTCGACAAATGTTGCATTGAGGGGCTGCTGGTTACGGGACTACAACGGTACATGTGGATAAATGCACCTCTCAGACGGAAACAGAAACACAGGTAAGTCCTTCTGTGAAGTATATTATCACTGAAAAACAAAATATTCACAAGAATACAAGAGTACAAGAGTTGTAAGGTATTTTGACACTTTTTGGAGGAAGTGAAGCTTACCTTTGGCAGTTTCACAAGGAAGTTTAGTAACTAGTTCTCCAAAATCACGTGGTTTTGTATTTTGGTGCTAATATGGCGATAGTCTCTGTTCATACACACTTCATTTGCTGCTATATGTCTTGTAACCACAGCTAGTTGACTTTTTGAGGAACTATACAGTACAGTGCATTGTGTCCAGTGTATTTAAAGACGTAGTGTTCTTGTTTCACTGTCCGCAGACAGTGTTTTGTGAAGACAGATAAGCTAGACTTACTTTGTCACGCATGCTGGGCTGTAAAGATTATGTGATAACCCGTATCATCTGAGCAGGGATATAATCTTTCACAAGAGCAAAGTAAGAGAGTAGCATAATGCTTAGCAGGAAAATGGTAATGAAGCAACATTGTGTTTTTCTCCTCTGATGCACGCTATCAGTGAAAGGACATGAAATAACTCAGTGAACAGGGAAGGATTAACATATTTTGTAGTTTTTTTCCCCAAAAATTATTTAAAGTGATTAATTTCTACATTGATATTCAATTAGTAATTGGCACCTAAGTATCTATTTCTTTGCCAGAGGCTTCAGTAAAAACTTTGGATACGCACCAAGCAGACACAATGACAGAAACAACAGCCCTAAAGTAAACCTACTTCTGTGGAGGCTGCAATGATGAAATTATGTCAGAAGAGTTTTTGATTGATTTCTGAGGCTACGGTGTGTGCTGTCCATTGAACTGCCTTAAATTGTGCAGGTGATTGGGTTCATTCTGTGTAAACTGCTTACAGCCTACAGACAAACTGGCCTAAATCAGCTAGAAAATTCATTTGTCACAAAGATGTTTTTAGTTTTTCAGGGGAGAATGTCACTGACTAAACCAGCCTTGAGACTTTTCACTCTGCTGTGATATTAGTGTGACAGTTGTTTTATGCCCTTAGTGAGAGTGGTTACAGAAAGATGTCAAGAACTTTTGCTGGGCCTACCAGAACAGCACACTTCAAGGAAAATGTCTTTTGTCAATTCTTGTAGAAGTGTAGTTGACCAGTGAAACTCATTCTTCAATTAAAGTTTCCATTAGTTTGCACAGAATCAAATACAGCAAATGATTTTAGGAACTGAAAAACATGACAAAGAATGAGAAGCAAATATGTAATTAAACATGTTTAATCGGTCAAAGTAAAAGCTGATACTGCAGTAAAAGTAAACGAATAATGTTTAACCAAACCATTTATATCTGTTTTTTGTTTTTTTTTTACTACTGCTGGCGTATCAGGAAGTAGTGGTTTACCAGAGTCGGTTGGCTGACTGTACATCATCTGCAACTATTAAAACATCCAAGCTAAATAGAAGCAACAGTATTATGGCCAGTTCACACACAGATAGCCTCTTAGCTCTGGGTTTTATGGCCTCAAAGAGCTTTTGGTTGCTGGGAGACACAAGATTTCTGATTTACATCCTGCTTGGTTCTCTGCTGAAGAAGCCGTAATGGCTTTTATTATTTCAAGTATTGCTATGAATGCATAATTCATACATTTTATTGTTCGCATATAAAGTTTTAAAACAGTAGGCTTTTACATTGTTTTTGGCAATTGGCGTGATGGTAGACGACGCAGGAGTACAATGCCTTGAATTTACTGGGAAGCAGGTTTACACCAAAGCATGGCTGAATAGATTTCCGGTATGTTTGGGTCGTGAACAAAGTTAAAATAAAGAGCGGGTTAACCTTCATGTGAGAAATACTATTTAAATAAAGAATTTATTAAATTTTGTATCCCATCAATAGTTTTTTGAACAGAGGGGATGGCCCATACCATACCCCAACAACTCTCCCAAACTTTTGTAAAAACAACATCCGTAGTCCTCTCTCCAGTAAAATATTTTCATGAGGTGGCTTGGTCTGGGGTCTGGTCTGGAGACTACTTATTATTAACTACTTATTAAAGTATACACTGTAGGCCGCAGTGGAGTACATGATGGGATATTTATAGTGTATAGTTTACAGAGTATTATAGAAGAAGATGATGAAGATGAAACTTCCACTACTTTAACACCACAGATAGTGTCATAGATTCATCAGAAAACAGAAAAATTAGGCTTCTGGTTTTTTCAGAGCCATGGTCTGGGCCATAGATTCTAGCTTGCACAAAACTCGGTCAGATAAGAGATCAATGACCCAGGCAGGCTAGACTAGCATATTTAACATAATGAACCCTCTGCCCCTGCGCTGTCACAGGTGAGATGGCAGCTTAAAAAGTGGGGCACATTTTGGAAACAAGAGAGCTGGCACCCCCAAAATCCACCATAAAATCACCAACTCATTGCACCTGTTCACAAGCCTTAAAGCAGATCGAGTTGTGCTTGTCTGATAGACTATGCTTTACCTCTTCTGTCTTACTACATCAAGGAAATTATTATATTTTCTAATTCTTGTTTAATACACTCCAGTACACTGATGGTACAGTTCTCCATGGCCGTCATTTTGTTTGAATATGATTGCACAGACCAAAATCTTCTCCGCCACCCACAAATCAGATGAGGCCTGACCTCGTCGCCTGGTTAAAATATAATCTTCCTTTCTTTCTTTCTTTCTTTCTTTCTTTCTTTCTTTCTTTCTCTCTGTCTTCCTTTTTCCCTCTCTCTTTCCCTCTTTCTCTTATGTTTGCCAACCCTCTTGTTTCGGCCTATCTATTATTAAGATTAGACCAGATACTAATTGCTCTTTCTCTTCAAGCCAAGTAGATCATCTGTGATAATGTGCATTCTGATTAACTGTGTTCACAGTGACAATATACCTTCATACTTGTTCATATACAACAAGTGCTTTCTGACTGGTTTCCTCATTGCTGATGTAGGACATCAAATCTCCCATAACACTGCTTTTATCATTTACAGCCTTCTCTAACACAATGCCCTAAACTGATTACCTTTAAGCAACACACTAAGACTTGGAGCAACGAAATTCCTGAAGTGAAATGAGTGGGTTGGGACTTTTTAAAAGGTTTATGATGGCAACTTAGGGTGTGTTTACAACATTCCTGCCTTGGCAACTGTTTAACTTGATTTTTTCACTTTTGATGTCCCCTGCCACACCTCAACACACCCTCTTCAGGGAAATGGATTTGTTTTTAAAATAAGTCGATCACACTGTCTGAAATTATAAACAGTTATTGATGTTTATTGATACAAAGACACAAACAGTAAAACTGCAATAAATCCATGTTCTCAAATTAAACCCATAATAAATTATTTGAAAATGATGCACTGGGCATCAAATATTTGTATTCAGTAATCAAAAAATTGAAGTAAAAACAGGTTGCTTAGGTTTCAGCTTAAATTTATTATGTGAAGTTTTTATCATTTGAGATGTTCACAGTATGTGGGCTATTAGTTAAGAAACATATATAATGAAGTTGAGACAAACAGAGTGTTGGATGTAAACCCCACAAAGTGTGTTTTTGGAAGTTATCAGTGTTTTACACTTCACTGTGTGTCTTTAAAGATAATATCTGCTGAGGTTGTGGGGCTGTTAGTCCTCTATTGATTAGATTAGAAAGCCTGGGAATGACACACACACACACACGCACACACACACGCACACACACACACATACACACACACACACACACACACACCCAAACACACACACTCAAAAGCACCTGCAATAACAGACACCTTGATGCACATG
>JAQNCA010000015.1:12083604-12095813 GCA_029783725.1 Acanthurus tractus
ACACACACACACACACACACACACCCAAACACACACACTCAAAAGCACCTGCAATAACAGACACCTTGATGCACATGGAGACAAACATTCAGAGAAGCTCAGAAACGTGCACACGAAGTGCAAGCTGTCCTCCAAAATCCATGGCTGAAAAATGAATAGATGAAAAAGGAGGCAGGGGGAGAAAGGAAATATCTCCTTTGCCGTTATCTATACATCCCTGTGATAAGTGCGAGGGAGAAGGACAGATAAGTGATGTGTAATAAGGTGAGAAGTCTTAGCCACGGCTCCTCCCCTCCTCTTGTTCTTGGCCCAATCAGATGGGATAATAGATCCTTTATGACAAGGATCTCCCATGTCATGTCTGTAAGAATTAGATGAAGCAAAGCTAGGCAGATAGGGAAAAAGAGATATAGAGACTTTAGAGTAAACTGGAGGGAGAAGAGAAGGAAGTGTAGGGAGAGTCACAGTGAAACAGGAATGAAGTATCCTCCTGCTCCTCAGAATAAGTCTCTGTTAGATATGGAAGTAGCCAACTATTGTGAAGGCCTGGATCCCTCGTACAGCACGCTGGGATTTGAGAATGCAGAGGTGCTCTATGCAGGAGGAGGTAAGCGCATGTGCATGTGGCCACCTAAACACACATGCATGCATGCACACACTCACACATGCACACACCCATACACATACATATAGGAAGCCATACATAGACGAACAAAAAATGTGCAATATCAACAATAATTGAGGCACAAAGTATTCCTGTTTACTTGCACACAGTTTGACAAGGAACCTGTGAGGCAGATGCATACGCATACTCCATCTTTACAAGCACTGACATGTAGGAACAAGGACTGATAAGCAGCACACTCACACATCTACATTCAAAATGGCCTAATATGGTCAAAGAAATACCAGAAGCCTTGTACTGTGTATCTGTTGAGTCTATAAGCTCTTGATTAACCTGATATATCTGTTTTGATGGGGTTTAATATGGGACATCTCAGAACTGAATGACAAGATGTAACAGTTTGTTAGGCCAGATATGAATTGAAATAAAGTGAGAGCAGCTGAAGGCAAATAAGTTGCTATTTTCAGAAGAGGAAATCACCACGGGTTGGTTTTTTACATACATGTGTTTACTTAAGATGGTGGAAACTCATGACATTTTTATGCTGACCAATAGTGCGTGTATCCAGGAGTCTGTTGATGCAGTTTATGGAAAATTAATTCTGCTTTTTATTGCTTGCATATGGATGTGCACATGGAGATGTGTTTTCCGGTTGTGAAGCAAAGAATAGGGCTTGATCGGGGTTGTAAAAGCATTGATGTTAACAAAAGTGTTTAGAAAAGAATTGCAGGTATGTGTCATAAAGACATTTTATTGACAAGCAAGCCTGCATCTCAGTGAAACACTGATGTCACCTCAGCATGTGGGCAGAGAGTTAGTCGAACATTGACTCATTCCGCCTTAGCAGTACATGGTGTGAAACTGAGAAAGATGTGTGTGTGTACGTGTAGAGAAAGTGTGTGAGAGTTTCTATGCTGATTTGTTTTTTTTTTTTCATGCACATGGTATGATCACGCTGTGCTCTGCTGAACAACAAACACGCAGACAATGATTATTATTATGGTTTTGATTTTTATGACAGTAATGATCCTAATGATCATGATAATGTTTCTGACAATGTGGAGATGACAGAATAAAAACATCAACGTCAATGTTTACATTTTGATTAAACTATCAACTATTCAGTCTTTTTCCTCATGTTTTGCAAATGCATATACCATAATGTACAAAGCAAACATTGCACAAATGAATTTGAAGTTATACAAACCTCAACAAACCTCCACTGTACTGCTACAAAATATATGTGGAATACATTTACTAGAACAGTAAAATGTTATAAACATTTAGAAATATTACATGGCTTTAAATAGATGAAGTAGGCCATGTGCAACGAACACTCATCTCTGTGACCTCATCATGAGAACATACTGAGCTACATCTGGTTGTGCTTTGCCATTCATAGATTCTAGTAACTCCTGTATTTGTGTCCATACCGATGTATATACCACATAAAAGTATAGGATTGGGCATTATGCATTGTATTTAACCATGTGAGTGTCTTTGTGCATTTCCAGATAACATGCCGACAGAACCAAACCTACCTGGTCCTGATGGGGTCAGCAGTAACTGTGCCATCTGCGGAGACAAAGCCACAGGGAAACACTATGGCGCCTTTAGCTGTGACGGCTGTAAAGGCTTCTTCAGACGCTCCATACGCAAAAACCATGTCTACACCTGCAGGTACAGCAAAACAAGAAAAATAAACTGTGTCTGCTCATGTAAGTGCATAAAAACCACAGTGCTATTGAAAACATGTCACCCACACAATATAAAACAGTATAAACATGCATGGATGTGCACATAAATGTACTCTTGTTTACATTTACATTCATGTCTAGATATCTAAATAAGACTCTTGAAATACTGATAACTGACTCCTCGAGCCCGTCATCATGTTTTGACATGTCCCATTAAATGATGTTATATCACAATGCACTCTGTCATTACGTTGTAAAGTAACTTATATCACTGTACGTTTGTCTTATGCAGGTTCAGCAGGCAGTGCGTTGTGGATAAAGATAAGAGGAACCAATGCCGTTTCTGCAGACTCAACAAATGCTTCAGGGTTGGCATGAAAAAAGAAGGTAGAGAAACCTCCCTTCAAACCTTCCGGACAAGAGAGGAAGTAGAGAGCACTAAACTGTTATCTGATGACTGGATATCTTGTTCTTTACTTCAGAACTCCACTAAAAATTTACATGTAGAGATAAAAAAAACCCTAAGTCAACAACTTTGCATATTTTATTTATGTATTTTTCAGGGTATAGAAAACGCTACCTTATAAGGTCATTCATTTTTCAGCATTAATCTTTTTTTTTTGTGAGTGTGTTTTTAATCATGTTCATACCTAAATGTAGCTGCACTAAGGCAAAGGCTATCATCTGAGAATCTAAAAGCAGCTTCAAGATGGTCGAAACTGGCTCAGCCATAAAATAAGTGATTACTTAGTATGTGTGTGTATTTATGAGGGGTATAACCTTGGCACAGAGGTTTATGACACCTAATCATGTGTTATTCAGTCTTGTTGTTCTGGATTGTAACTGGTTAACGTTTGACTCCTCATGCTGATGCCAGCCTGTATGGCTATTTTTCTAACTATTAACTGCCCTAACGCCTGGATTTAGGATTTCTTTTCTCCCCAACCCCTCAACACAAAACAAGGATAGTGACTCAGATATCAGCAGGAAAACTAGACACTCTCTTGTTTGAAAGCTAGTTAATATTTACAAGAACTAAACCACAAGAGGTGTTGTCCATCCCTGCCCTTTTTTATTGCTTTTTCTGTTTCACACACATCGTAACTTATCCTGTCTGTTATATTATAGCTGTGCAGAATGAGAGAGATCGTATCAGCTCTCGTAGAAGTCTCCCTGAGTCCCAAGAACTGCCACCCATCACTGTTTTGGCCCAAGCAGAATCACTGTCCCAACAGGTGACATTTTTTCTTGTGAATTGCCTATTTCCTGATAAAGTATAGTTTTGTGTGAGTCAGAGTCAGCTTAATCAGTCAGCGTGTGCATAACAAGAAAATCAACTGATCATGACCAAGAAAACAAATTTCCGTCTCCTTCCAGATCACCACTCCGGTTGGAATCGCAGACATATCAGAGCAAAAGTCAGCAACCGTCGGGGATGTTTGTGACTCCATGAGACAACAGTTATTGGTTTTAGTGGAATGGGCAAAATATATTCCAGCCTTTGGAGAACTGCCACTAGATGACCAGGTAACAGGGCTGCAATGCATGATGGGTAACCAGTGAATGAGCTTTTACTTACACACCGTCATTCACTTGCATATTTTATATCTCATGTTTGTTTTGAAAAGTTAAAACCAGCACCTTTGTTCCAAACAATTTCGGAATGCAGTCTTATTGTGTGTTGTATATTGGCTGTGTTTAGCTTGTGTGGGTGTGAGTGTACTTGCTGCGACAACAAAGGGCTTAATCTGTCAAAGCGTTTCCACTTTGGATTAAAAAAACAGATGCTTTTTAATCAATCAAATGCAGTCGGAGGGGTAGCAGTGGTAGTTGGAGCAACCATTAAAGTGTGAGAGATAATTAGCATACAGAGACCTCCCATTATGGCACACTGCTCTGCAGGTACAGTGTAGTCCCTGTGTGATGAACGTAATAGGAAGCATTGTTGCATTGTTTGTATTCTTTGTTTGACTCTGTGTGTGTGTGTGTGTGTGTTTGTCTTCAGGTGAGCTTGCTCAGGGCTCACGCAGGTGAACACCTCTTGCTTGGAGTCGCCAAAAGGTCAATGCCTTTCAAGGACTTCCTGCTTTTAGGTACAAACTGACCAATAGAATGACATCTTATTTATGTGTTGGTGCAGTCATGTGGTTCAGCGCTGAAGTGCTAAGACTGATCAAATGTTGTGTTAGCAGAGAATGATTAACTAAAAGTTTCTGTTTCTTTGGGACTTCAAAAGTGTCTCTTGTAAACAGCATTACTCATAACTGGGACATGTACCAACATTGTATTGTATGCAGATATGTGAGCTACATACACTCAGACACACACACACAAACTCACACACACATTATGTATTTTTATACTTCACAAGACATTTCCACACCCCCTTAGCATAACCTTGACCCTTACAAACTGGAACTTTTAAAAGAGCCTGAGAAATCTCTCCATCAAACTTATCTCTCTCTCGAGGTTAAAAGTACAAAACTGTTATGTTCATGCTTCAACATCAACATTTTATTCCATCCACATCCACATAATTTTCACTCCGTCAGTTCCCTTAAACACACCGACTGACTAATCCCCTCTGTGTCTGCAGGTAATGGCTGTGTGATTCACAGGAACAGTCCTGAACCAGAGATCTGTCGGGTAGCAAACCGAGTGCTGGACGAGCTGGTCCAGCCCTTCCAGGATATTCAAATAGACGAGAACGAGTATGCAGCGCTCAAGGCCATTGTTTTTTTCGACCCAGGTAATAAAAAAGCCTTTTCCCTCAGTTTGCCCTTGCTTGTCCATTCAAGAACCACTGTCTTAAAGGTTATTTAACTTAAATTTCTGTATGGTTAGGACAGTAAGTGAAAAGTGAGGCAATTTGCTGAGAACAAAATCCTCTTAAAAAAATAGATTTGATTTTAGATATAAGAATTGGTAATACCCTTAGCACAGACTTTTATTACACCTTCTCATGACACCTGATGGTTGGTATTGTGTAACCTCCACAAATACAGTAGATTCTTCATCATTTCAAATCTTTTTTTAAGGTTAAATGTTAAAAAGCAAAATAAATGTATTGTTTCTTAGTAGGTATGGTATACATATTTCAAGAAAAATAGAGCACTAAAACCAGAAAGAACACTTCGGAAATCTAGTATAAAAAAGTAAAAGTATTTTTAATGTTACCTTGTCCTATGCTTGTCGCTGTCTCTATTCAGATCCCTGTTTTCCCAACCAATCCCTTCCACATGGTTATATTCCCCCTAAAGTTAGAACCCTGATCCCTCCACTACTTTTTGTGCTTTTGTGGCCCAGTGTAACGACATCCCTGCCCCCATCTGGTGCCCCCCCCATTAAATCCCCTCACTTTGCCTTCACACCTCAGCTTGACCATATTCATTCCACCATTTCCGCTCATATCCTCAATTCCATCCCTGAGTTTTTTTGTCACCTTCCTGTCCTTCAATCCCTTCCTTCCCACTCCATCTTTTTGTTCATCCTCCACTCCCATGCTTTCTGTCCCTGTTCCACAGATGCAAAGTCTCTACGAAACCCATCCAAGATCAAGGCCATGCGTCTGCAGGTAGGTCGAACTTTTGATTCTTCGACTTGTATTCAGACCTGCAGTTATTTCATTAATTACAAAGAAACAGTGTTGAATTTCAAACGTCCTCATTATCACTGTCTAACTAATATTACATTTTATTTTAGCATTTTGAACATTTGCATGAAATAAAACTTTTATTACAAGGACAAAGTCATTTTGCTCTCACTCAAGGAAACTTGCCCTTGTGTGTGTGCAGGTCCAGATGAATCTGGAGGACTACATTAATGACCGTCAGTATGACTCCAGGGGTCGTTTTGGAGAGCTTTTGCTCTTGCTGCCCACCCTGCAGAGCATCACCTGGCAGATGATCGAACAACTCCAGTTCATTAAGCTGTGTGGCCTGGCTAAGATAGACAACCTGCTGCATGAAATGCTGCTGGGAGGTGAGACTGGGCCCATGCTTGTACTCAGAAATCTGCAGGGAAAATAGGGCAACATTCAGCAAGACTTACAAATGTTCCAGTGAAGCTTCTGTAGAAGTATGAAGCAATGTAAAAAAATAAAATAAAATTACATATTCAGCAAACTTTCTTAGATATAAACAATGGGTAAAAAGTTTGCGATTTTGCAGAAGGATAACACAACTCCACATTTATATTTGGCAAAAGAAAAAACAAAAAAATAAACAAACTATAAATTGTTACATGAGAAGCCACTTGGTGCAAACGTATCTAAATGTGTATAAATAAGGATGTCAGTTGCAGGTAGAAAGATAGATGCATCAAACATATTCCAGGAAGGAACATGATGGAAAACTCAAGCTAAAGATAAGAAGTGGAAATAAAGTAATAAGCCTTTTCCAAAAATGTCTTCTATTTTTCACCACACAAGCAATACAGCCTCAGAATAAAGCTGTCTGACGTAACAGATCAACCAAAAGAAATCTATCTACTTTTCAGCATCCTGTAGAACTGTGTCACTCTTGTAGCAAAAAAACCCTCAAAATTCAGATAATGCTGAAATTATATTATATTTGGCACTGTGAATGCACAACTGATAAAAAACAAAAAAACAAAAAAAAACATGGTGATGCAGATAGACAGACATACATAAATTCAATAGTTCACAAACAAAAAACAAGTTAACTAAGCAGAACATTTGAGAAAATGAAACAATATGATGTAAATGTGAGCACAGCTGGAAAAACTTTGCAAATATATCTGTTTTCAAGCATTTCATCAAATGTTTGAGGCTTTGAATGTCACCTGTTAATATAACTTGTCAGATAAGATGCTGATGTAATTGTAAACAACTTACTGTCATTTGATTACATCTGTAGCACCATTGCATCTGTTTGGGTCCATAGTTGATTAATGAGTCTCTGTGTTGTGCATTCAGGCCTTGCATCAGAGCCCACACACCTGCACCACCCAGCACACACCCAGCTGGCCCAGGACCCTTTCACTGGACACACACTTGTCATCAGCACCATGCCTGTCACTCACACTCCACATATGGGTAAGAGCCACATACTCAACCGATGTGAGACGTGCATACGGTCACGTAAACTATCTTTATTTAGAAAAGCACCAACCAAATTTATCTCCTGTCATAAAATGTTATAAAACTATGCTTATACCAACTAAGCTGAAAGTAATAAATAGGCATCCAAGACAAGGTGAGAATCTATTGGAATATTACGTTTGCCCAAATTGATGAGCATTTGCCACATTACATACTTTCATTTGAAATGTAAAAAAAAAACCCATAACACTACATAAAGGCCACACCGGATTAATAGGAATTGTGTTATAAAAGCAGCTTTAGATACATTGCCCACACTGCATGCCTTTTTTTTCACTTAAAACATTTTCATTTTAAAAATAAAATCAAATGATATGTCTCTCAGTCCATGCCTTTCTTCCTGCAGCCTCTCCAGACACTCCCATCCCATCACCCCCTCAGGGTCCCGCTCCGGAGAAGTACAAACACTTTGCCCAGCCTATTTGTCCTCCAGCAAGCCCCTCGCCTTCCACACCCACCGATCCCTGATTTCTCACCACACTCTGTCAAAGAAGCTGACACAAGATCAGTTTCTTGTATTCATCATCTCACTCATAGTAAAGACACTATAAAAGCTTCCCTGTTCAGTATCTGAGGCTAGACTTTAGACCCTATGCCCCTCCCTGTGTGACTACAGGTGAGGTTGCAATAACTTAGACATCACTGAGGCTGCTAAGAGAAGCACTTTCATACTTCAAAATGTCCGTTACAAATTCAGCGAACTAGAAAAATGCCAAACTGTGGCTTAACAAAACATCCTGTGTATTTTTGTGGTCACCTAAAAATAATATATGGCCTTTTAACTCAGGATCTTGGTTTGCTACACTTTCAAATGCATACCAAAGCTCAACCTGCTGACACCCCAAATGCTAAAACAAAACAAAACAAAACAAAACAAAGAATGATGCCAACTTTAACATCTGTGTTGTTTGAATATGATTTGATTGACTATTGTCTTGTTTGACTGCATGTAGATACAGTAGAAAGAATAAAAAGTCTTTATGAATAATCTATCAAATAGTGTGCTCTAATAATGAATAACTTGAAGAGGAAACAATGATGGAAAAAAACATGACTTACTTGTAACAAACAGAAATGAAGTGTTGTGTTTTGTTTATACAAAATGCATCAGCAGGGCCTAGTATACCTGTAACTGATCTAAGATCAGAAGAAAGAAATTCAGAGATGTTGTTGCTGATCTCCAGGATTTAGGTTCTTATGACCCAAAATTGCATTGTGGAGTGTTAGGAGGAAGTAACCATTTTAATAGTTGTATATTTAAAAAAAGATATTAAGAGGTTGGTATTTATTATGGGCCTTGATACATGTAACTCAAACAATGATACATGGATGTTCTTAAAGTACATGTGTAAAGCAACTAAAACATAATGTAATGTGGTACAATAATAATAATAATAATAATAATAATAATAATAATAATAATAATAATAATAATAATTGAATACTCTATAAAGACCTCATGTTGATAATTAAATCACTAACTGTATATAGATAAATGAAAAAAGTTAATGTTTGAATCATCAGTTTTAAATTGCATTGCTTAATTAAATTTCTAGAATTAACTGTAATTTTTTTATTCTTCATTTATTTTTGTTGATAATATGTACATTTCTTAATTTTTACGGTGTATTTACAATTTGAATGGTTTCTAGCTTTTTGTTTAGAATGAATTTACTGTCTGTGGATCATTTGAAAATGTAAACTGTACAGTGAGAAGCTCAGAAGTCACAGTATGTCGTGGTGCTTTAGCACCCTCCTGCTGTCATGAGAGAAAATACAACAATGTGCCAAATGTAAATGGACTGCTTATTGTGTGTGTTGTGTATGCATTAGTGAAACAACATGTAAAATGAGTGTTTATTCCTTGTTCATTCATTCTTAAGGAAAGAGAATGTGAAATAGAAAAGAAGAAATTTGTCTCCAATCAAACATTTATCTGTAGCCAAGACAAATCATTTCAGTGGATATTGCTAGAAAAATAGAAATAGACATTTGATTCATATTGGACCCTAGAAGAAAAAAAAACAATATAGACAGACAGATGGTGATAAATTGGCAGAATATTTTTCAATATGGTTTCCCCACATGCAAGAATAATGAGTGTGGTTTGTCCATTACCTTCTTCATGGAAGTCATCATGCTCCCCCACAGTTCCATTGGTCAGGGTACACTGTTTGTATCCAAAGCTTTATTGGCAAGCTATTGAGACTGCACTGCCGGATGATGCTGCTCATCTAAAATCTAACTAGTTTCCCTCCCTGTTTGTCTGAGAAAACACACTTTGAGACAAACCCTAAAGCCAAACTAGAATGTAAAACGATAATTTAAGCTGAAACTGAGCTGCACTGGGGCCAACTGTACTTTTAAATCTGATAGTTTGTTTATGTCCATCCACACACAATCATTTTCTTGGGGTTGGTGTAAGCATTTGTGTGCAGTGGATGAGACAAGGGGATAAAGCCAAGAGCTCTTATTCTCTGTATTATTGTTGTGTGACTCAGAGAAAACACTCAGGTTATTTATGGCAGAGGAAATGATGCTGTCTTGAATCAACATGGCCAAATCCTCCTATCAACTCCATAATGGACAAGCTACCTGGCTTAGGTCAAAACAACACCACCCACAATGGGAGGATGTGTGTATGCATACATACTGTATGTGTGTGTGTGAGCTCCTACCTGCGATTTATTTATAATCTGCGCGGGTGCGTGTGTGTACACTTATGTATGTGTGTTTTTGGGAGTGTGCGCATGTGTGTGTACCCAGGGAGCTTTAATCAAAGGCCTATAGTGAGGAGATGTGGGGGTCCTGTCTCCTTCTTTTTCCTCAGATAAAACTGTGTGTTAGCATGCCAGTCACATATCTCATCTGAGACGCACCGCTCTCTTCCCCACACCTCACTGCTGCCCACACTGACAGCACCCTATTACACACCAGTATGAAGCTCACTCCACCTGAGGAGGGCGACGAGGGGGAGCAATGGAGGGATGAAGAGATTGAGGGATGGAGAGGAAAAGGGTGGACGGGAATATGAAATGTATTTTTTATTGTCTTTTATTATTTATTCTCATTTTAGTTTGAGTTTTTAATAAGGAGCTTGATTTCAAAATAATCCTATTACCTACTGAGGCTTGGTGAAGATTTCTTTTTGTACTTGTTTTTTAAACTGTAAATGTTGTTGCTATTTAAAAGCTCGTCTTAAAAGGTAGGCCTATGTATTTGTTGAAAAAAATCAACATTTCAATAGGCTCTTATTTGTTGTGAAACACTTTTAAATTTATTCTTAATTCATCTGCTTCGTAAAAGTAGATGTACTAATTTAACTGGGTTTTTTAAATTCCTATTTGCATTTATTCATTCAATTCGTAAAGAAAAAAAATTTGCAAAATATGAACTGTTTTGAAAAAAAGTTATTCCAATTTTCTGGTCCTCCTTTGGTCAAATTACTGACCCTTCCATCCATCAACGCACCCATCATTCAATCCACCCATTTTCTCTTATAACCACTAGATGGCAGTACAAGTCTGTGGTTTTGCAATATACAAATTGCCTTTTAATGGCTGTTATCAGTGTACTTTGCCCTTCCTCTTCCATTCTATGTCAAAATAATAAAAAATGCACAAACATTTTAAATGTAATAAAAATATCTTTTATCATATAACAATGCCACGAGCATCCCTTCCTCAGCTGAAGAATTTAAAATGTCAGCGTATATGTAAATCATTCTTTTTATCTTCTTGTCAACACAGTAAGAAACATACTAACATATGTTTTATGTTTTCTTAAGTTTTACACACAACTTTTTGCACCAGCTGGCAAACGAACATATTGATGATGTCAAATTAGGATATTTACAACAATTAAGCATTTTTATTCAGCCTTACATTGCTGTTTCCAACTTTTTGAATGGACTTTCATCTCAAAAATGGGCATAAAACACTGCAAAGTCACACCATGCAGGTGGGTATTGGTGCAGCCTGAAATGAATGGCATGTGTCAGCGATCCTAGATTAGAGTCGGAGATTGCAGACTATCATTCCTCACCCGTGCATTTACCCATAATTCCCCTCTGTCTCCAACATATCCGATGATTCCTCCTCTAGGAGACAAGGTGAAGCTGTACGAATCTCTGCCTCCAACTCTGGAATGAATTTAAAACCTCTCCTGAGTGATTTTCTGTGTCTCCGTCCTGCAACAGTGTGTGTTTTAGTATGTGTGTGTGCTAGTGTTGCATGCATGTGTGGTTTCTGATTATACCTCAGCATGGGTGAAGGGAAGGAAAATACAGTGACAGCTTCATTTCCAAAGCTGAGTTCACATAAATGAGGGATTAAAGCAAGCAAGCAAGAGGGTTAAGGCTCACCTCGGCCTTCAGCGACAGCTTTCCCACCTCACAATCATTCCCTTCCTCCATCTGTTTGTCTCTCTCTGTCTTACCTCCCTTTTTTGTCTCCATCTATATTTTTCTTTGAATTTCTCTTTCTTTTGTAAAACTCTCCTTCCCTGTTAAGGTTATCTGTTTTGTCTTGCTTCGGCTCAATTTGCCTGCAGAGATAAAACACTCAGAGATATAAACATTAAAAAAAAAAAACAAATACACAAACATGGTGATTTATACATTTGTGGGGTGCTGTGGTGAGCTCTACATCATGATGATGGGAACCAGGCTAGGGCTATGAAACTGGGGGTTAGGGCCAGGATAGGGTGTGTGTGTGTGTGTGTGTGTGTGTGTTAATGTGTGTGTGTTTGGGGTACATTAGGGAAA
>JAQNCA010000015.1:12095833-12119818 GCA_029783725.1 Acanthurus tractus
ATGGCTTCTGAGATGCAGGCTTGTTAGAATAAAGGAATATAAAAAGACAGGAGACAGAGGAGATGACAGGCTGGATGATAAGATGAGTAGTTCAGTAATGAAAACGGTCCTCTGTACCTCGAGATTACATTGGGAATGGGATTGGAGAGAGGGAATGAGAGAGAGAGAGAGAGAGAGAGAGAGAGAGAAGATGCAGAAGAGAAAAAGGTTGAGCAGGGAGTGAAAATATGGACAAAGATGGAGATTCATTTATGATAAACCATGGTGAAAGTCAGATGGAACAAACATGGTCCTGAAAAAAATAGAGAAGAAGAAGAAGAAGAAGAAGAAGAAGAAGAAGAAGAAGAAGAAGAGGTATTGCAACTCAGGACGACGCAGCCCCACTCTGAATGATAAGTGTCTCACGCGCTGCGGGTTATGGGAAGTTCACACAAACAAATGACTCCCATTTGCCAGAGGCGAGGGACACAATTGAGAAAGAAGGGGTGAGAGAAAAAAGGAGGGGAAGAAGAGGGAAGGCGAAAGAAGGAGGGAGAAGAAGGACTAAATACTAGAGCCGTGATTTTAGATAACTCCATCTGCATTGAGTAAATGCTTACCTTTTTACCCCTCTAATGTTTTCACAGGTTTGCGGTGTAAACGAAAGCACCTTCAATCCAAAAGATATTAGGAACCCTGTAGTGAAGTGCAGTAAAAGTCTGTGCTTGCTACCTTAAATTACAGGGTGCCTATGGACCTTGGTCAATAACATTAAATGTATTGCAAATTGCAGCAAGTAGGTGGGCTATGTTTTGCACCATAAGAGGTGATATCAAATAGTAATAAGGGTGCATGAATACTGCCCTTATTTATTCGCTAAGCAGCATGGAATCAAAGATAAGTGTGGCTGGATACCTCTCTTTGAAAATGCCTTCAGTCAAGTTGTTTTTAACTGTGTCGCATTCTGGCAAAGAACGCAGGTTTTCATTGCACCAATTGCACTCTTCCTCCCACTTTTCTGGTTTAAAGGTGTGCTTTTTTCAGTTAAATAAGATGTTTAGTAGCTGGTTCAAATGACATCCTCCTTCACACTTATAGGGACCCCATGCTTAAGAGAAGCAATCCCAATAGCTTAAGTATGATCGGATACATTGTCTAATGCGGGGCTCCACCCTATGACCTTCACTTTAGGTCATCTTTCTTTGAGTGAATGAACAAGAGCCACATAAGTATACTGTGCTTATCGGGAAAGCAAACATGCTAATAACCATGACAATGCCATTGTAAAGCAGATATTATGCTTACGGTCATCTATTTTATTTTAGCGTGTTAATAAGAAAACATTTTCTGTACAGTTGAGGCTTATCAGAATGTTATTCATTTTTAAGTTATTAGGTCATAAAACAAAAATATCAGTCAGTATGAATCTTCCCTTGAGAAACATGATTGTCTGTTCAGAATTTCATTGCAATCCATCCAGTAGTAATGTTATTTAAGTCTGGACCGAAAACATGGTATCATGTCATTTTATGAAATAGTCACAAGATAAAGACTATTAGATTATATACCAAGAAAAAATTTTGAATTAAATACAATACTATCCTTAGTGTGAGCACCAGATTTCTTTGAGAAAATTTGACACCAGCTGCTTTACACATTTACAAACTGTACTGGAGTTGTGTGGAGGATGGTGAGCACAGAAAGTGCAAGGTCGTGACATCAGAATTCTGAGTCTGAGTCCAGTCTGTGGTTTGATTTGAACAACAAGAGCAAGGTCGGGTAAGGTTACAAAAACATCTTTTTGAAGATTTAGATTTTTAGTTACTGCTCAAAAAAATCATTTTGTCACACAAAAATAATCTTTAGAATATGTGCACATTGACATTGTTTTCCCATTGGGGAGTTAAATAGATTTAAGGGAGAGAGAGAAAAACAATAATAATAATAATAAAAAAAAACTATTTCATCCCTGTATATTCTATATTCTAAAAAATCTAATTTGTCACCATTTCAGGAACTGCCATGATTCTTGGTTGGGACCAATGCGATAACCACACCACAGATCCATGCAGTTAATATGGAAGAATATAGCTATCAAAAGCAAATCCACCATACCTTTTACTGGGTCGTGGGCAAAGTTGGATCAGTAATGTATTATGTAGATAGCTCACAAAGATTTTTCCAGCAGGTAATATCATGCTAGACATCTGAAAAGTACAACTGTTTCTACAACATCATTTTCAAATGTTTGTTTTCAACCCCGGAGAATCAAGTAGAAAGAGCTTTCAACCATTTTCATGTTCAGCAATCAGGGAGAAATCCATCACAGAAGAGGCAGAGACAGCAATTTCTCCAGTGACAGTCACATCAATATAGTCCATAATGTGATAATGCACTCACAAGACATGTTGTGTCTTGAGTAATTGGTGACCCTCACTTTTTCTTTTCTTTTTTTTTCAATTGGAAAAGCTTGCTTCCATGCTCTCTTTGTCTTCATTGATTCCTCTGACCACATGTATAATTTTACAGCTGGATGCAATAAGTTCAAGAACATCAGGGCCCTTTTAAGAGGCATTTTGGGAAACATCAGATGTTGCTAACAGAATTAGAAATACATTAAACAAAGTTACAGAAAGGTGTGCGCATCATAAAGAAAGTTAACAAACGGCACTACAAAATGATGTCTTATTTTTAAGAATGTATAAAAGTGTGTAGGATTTTCTTGGGAGGAACTTGTCAGTTGTGTCAGTGGAGGCAGCAACTGGTCAACATTAGCATGCTGTAGGAAATCTGCGCAATTATCAGTGTGAATCAGGGCAGCAAAGAGTAAATCAGGTTTAATCATGAAACTTAAAAAAAGATTAAAATGTACCTCAGGAAGCTCAGTAGAATTAGATTAAAAAAAAGACAATAGCCCCTTTTATCTCCTGTTCACGAGTCTGTTGGGTCTCCATTTTGAATTTTATCATCAGAAACAAACCAAGTGTAAATAATTTGCCTTTCATAGCAAGAAGCAAGGCGTTTCATTTCCAAAACAGCTCCGGATATAATTATTTTACCCCGAAATTAGAACTGAGCTCACTTTCAAAGGTACAAAAGAATTCACTGTTAGCGTGTAATTAATTTTATATAACTATTTACCTTTACGTCAGTTAATTATGATCTCTATAGATGTGTGCGCAACACACATACACATCAGCCACACACTACCGTCACTGTGCGCAGAGAAACAGTGGTGGTAGAAAGTGTGAATTTTACACACATGACTTCCTGTCCTAATCAAGGGCTTTCTCAGCTCCTATCTGAAAGACACACATGACTGGCTCCTTCGGCGGATACCTACACACCGTGGATGTGTGTGATGAGACAGTGAGTGTATGCGCGTATGCGCGCTTGCAGAAGCTCACCAAGCCAGCAGTGGAGTGGTAAAGGATATTAGGCCGCAATTGCGAAAAGATTGCAAAAAGTGACATCCTTAATGGAGAAAGATTACTGTGTGCAACATCACTTTGATTTGAGCTGCATACATTTTCCTCACACAGACAGGCTGCCGGACAGCTCCGCACTCTGAGCTCTCCAGAATGGAAGCTCCAGTTTTTTTTTTTGTGTGTGTGTGTGTGTATGTGCGAAATGCAAATGTACGTGAACATGAAAGCATATTTATCTGAAGGCAAGAGAGTGAGACACAAATGTCCTTTTCAGCGATCACTTTTGAAAGATGAATTTGATACACCTGTCAGTTTTTTTTTAAGAGAAAGTACTGAAATGATTGTATTTATTTATTTGTTTAGTTTTTTTAGGGGGGCATTATGATCATAAGGCTAATTAGAAATAAGCTGTATATGCTTTGCAAAGCCACTCTGGCTCGTTGGTCAGACAGAAAAGACAGAGAGGAAACAGTGAAGGTTTTATGGATGTTTTCACCACAGTTGGTTCAACAGTAAATATGTCAACTGTGTTATTACTGTAAACACACAGGCTATAGCATGAAACGACAAGAGTAACTGTTGACAAGTAAATGGACTTCAACATTGCTACTATATATATGTCCAGTAACAGGCAAGCTATACTTACAGATGTTTGGATATAAAGATAACATCTGATCATGTAGTTACTTTATGAATAATTCTTAAAAGAACCACCACGATGATTTTACATTCTCATTAAGAATCAGTCAAAAGTTGTGGTATTGTGACAAAAAGTTTGGCAGTTTTTGATTCTCTTTAATGCCCTAAAATAAACTCTGTTATCAGTCTTGTGTGATACACATTGTAGAATTTGTCAGTAGCCGGCCCTATAGGCCAAATCATTTGGTTAATTAGAAATCACTTCCTAGAAAGTTTACCTCTCGTTTCCACCTCATTAAAATAACAATCTCCATCACAACAGCCTTCAGTACAGCTGGTGTCAAGTGCTGTATTAAATCTCAGATTGTGCCAAGGGAGGAGATGTCAAAATAAAAGTCCCCCGCCTCAGGTCAAAATATCCTCAAATCCCTGCGGTGGACTATCAGTATCAATCAGAAAGAAAGTTTGTTAGTGCAGAGCCTGGAATCTGAGCAGGACAAAAGCACCAGGGAGGTCCTTTATTTAGCTAATTCTCCTCTATTTGAGATGTACATATTTCTACAGTGCTTTGATAAGGCCTTGGGGACATGCATGTTTTAATTAGACCTGAGCAGCCTGAGCAGCCTGGTTGAACAGTTCATAGAAAACTTTGAACATTTTTGCTGAAAGCCCCTCTCTCTTTGTGACAGGCAATGTGTAATTAGCGGCATATGTGCATTTGCATATATGCACCCTGTGACATGTTGCATCTTATTTGAATAAGTAGACATGTCTCAATGTGATATCCCTGAAGTGAATACATGAATATGAGCCACTAATTATACCAATCTTGCAAATGATCTATTTAAATATTAATATCTTTTCACTTTGCATTGTTTGCTGGGAGCTTTTTTAGTCAGTGAGCTGTGCGTGTTTGTTTGTGTCACTTCCATCTAGGTTGCGGTGGGTATTGTCCTCTGTGCGTAAAGAGTGTACGTGTGTCTCTGCAAGCTGTTTCATGTGTGGATGCATGTACTCTCTGGATGCGTGTACATGGTCTCCAGTGGAGAGAGACAACGTGTTTTTCTCCTTTATACACAGACAATAAAAGCCAATCAGTGAGGCCACTGTGCATGACAAGCTATGGAACAGGAAAAGAAACATTTTGTGATTCAAGCTTAAGCCTTATGGAGGTATGCTGCATGCACCTGGCAAACAAGTTGCCATGTTTTCTTGTTGAAACTAGATCATTGTCATAATTATGAGTTATCGTCTTGTTACCCATTCTTTTCTCATTATTTTACATTCCTTGGTGTTCCACGTAGCACGAATGTACATCCCTGGTATGTTGTTGGAATGAATTAAACATTCCCCCTGAAAATGTTCAACATATTTAACATGCTCGCCATGAACTGCTCTTCAGAAATGTTGATCGGAATTGTCTAGCTGGTCTGCCTGACAATGACAGCAGTGTCTGACTTGAACAGTTCAGTTAAAAAAATACATTCATACTCACAATGTTCTGTGATTGTGATGCTTTTACTGCACATCACTAAACTTACAAGCAAAACAACTTAATTATTCCAAGATTTATTTACTAAGGTTGAAAGCATCAGTTAATTGAACTTGCTTTATAAACATTTTCAAGACCAGATTGTATCGGTTTACCCCAAAAGAATAAAAATCAAAAATCAAACAATATTTAAATTGTCAAGATTCATCTTCTGGTGATCCTGTACAGAACAGTTTGGATAATGTTTTTAAGTCAAGCAGCTCTAAAGACAGTTTGTGTGATCAGATATCTACCTATGCACAATGCTTTGAGTGTGTGTTAGCGTATGCTCCGTTCACAGTGATCAGTACAAATGACTGTTAATATCAATATTTAACTAAACTAACAGTAGTAATACTTTACCAGTGTGGCAGCACAGGGATGGGCTGTACCACAACTTTGAGGCAGTTGGTAGTAAGTAATACATGTGAGCTTATGACTCATTTTAAAAGCTTGTAATGAGGCCTCTTAGTCAGACGCCTTGCATCACCGTGTTTGAGCGTTTTGAATACAGTTATGTTGACTGACCATGACACATGGTGGACAGGATGCCAGAAGGGATGTTTTTATGTAGCTGCACAGGGGAATTTTATTAAGTAATGGTTCAAATATACCTTTATATTCCATATTATGTACAAAAAAAGCTGTTTAGACACATTTCCAATTCATAATAATTTTCAAATCACATTCAGTCTTATTAGGAGTATTTTTATTACGTCATGCTGTATGCTTTTAGTTTATTTTTGGTGCAGTTTTCTTTTATATATTTCCCATGTTTCATGTCTTTGGGGTCAAACTGCACAGCAACAACATCTGGTAAAATCAAATTTTCTATTTATTCAGAACTTAAGGGTAGACTTCTTTTTTTTTTGCAGACTGGCGATGTGTAATTGCCTTCATCTTTTGATTCTCTTCACTGATGTTTGCTGTTAAGTGTGCTGGACAATGAAAAGCCTCTGGACAAAGCGAGGCTGGGCTGATGAACACTACTCAGCCTTAATTGCATGCTAGTTTTGATGTAAGGCAATCATGAGGTCATCTGTTTGAAGTGGATCCGTTTGTTTGATCCATCTTTGTGTGAGTGCGCGCATGTGGAGCTTTGAATGTCTTATCATCAACTACCTGCTGCGATTAAGGCAGGCATAAGGAACCACGGAAAGCAAAAATGTGTTTTTGTGTGTTCATGTGTAAACACACATAAGTACAGGCGCCTACATACACATAGTGAGGTTTAATGGAGGTCCGTCTAAGTCTGCACTGCATGGCTGTAACAGTCAATCAATCAGCAGCACAAACTATAGGACACTACTGCCTTCAGACTCATTAAAATGAGCATGGCATAACAGAGAAACAGACCCTTCGCAAATTAAGTTGTGTGTCCTAATTGTTTTCGTGTTTGTGGGCCTTTCGACAACTTCAGAAGGCATTTGTTGTTGCTTGATGTATGCTTGCTGCGCCCCAGGCAATGTTTTTTATGACCATTATTATTCAAATGAGCTAGAAATGTGTTTTGAAAGTCCTAAATCATTGAGCATGAATGGCTACCCTTGGCGTTTATAAATGACTTTCCACACAAGCAAACCTCCGCCTGCATGGCTTACTCCACTGAGCTCATTTGGGTATTTGAGTTCTGTCAACAGAGTTTGTGTCACTTGTCCATTGGCGTGACAAGTTGCATTAGAAAGTTTGACAAGATTTTTTCACTACTGTTTCGACTTTTTTGGTAAATAGAAAAGTGGGTAAAAGAATGAGCGCCAGTCGTATGAGGTAAAAGGCTGAATGGAGTCTGTATGTTTCAGATAATGACAGTTCAGTGGCTTTCACTGTCCCATACTGGTTTCTATTATAAAACCTAGAGAAAGACGCTGACAAATGTGATATATCTGCTTTGCCAATTAATGGAAAAAAAATACTTATATGCAAAAAGTTACAGGTAAGAATAATTTCCATTATCATTTATTTCTATTATTAACTGATTGAAAACTTAGTTTACGAGCAGAACAAATGATTTATATTGGCTGTGTAGCTCCACCACAAGTCCAAAAATGGAAAGATAATCAGAAAATCACTCTCTCAGTAAGCTGCACATTCACAGTTAAGAGTCTGAAGCCATTTTTTTTTACATTTTGTTGCCAATCCATTTTGCGTCAGTGACTAATCAGTTGTTTGATCAGCTGAAAAGTTATAACAATAGTGTTGGAGGAATTGTGCAAATAAATATGTCACTGTTATCATTGATTTGTGCATTTCCCCTTTTTTTCCATACATCAGTTTGACAGAAGTTTTAGAGGATTAAGTCTTTTAGAAAAATTACGTTGTCTATGTTGTTGTAAGATATGTTTATGCTCATGTTTGCCTTCTTTAATAAGACTTCAACAGACCTTGCACTCTTGTGTATACGCAGATTTCCACTTGTAATTCTGATAATTGGATTGCCATACGAAAAATACTACCACTTCAGTTAAATTCTACATTAGACGGGTGAAACCAACTTGATTAGAAAACAGCTTTAGTGGGAGTTACAATAAGAACTTTTTCTAAGATAACAGCCCCTCTCCACCACTGCAGAACCAGCTTCCATCTCTGTTGATAAGATTTGGTTTGTAGATATTTTTTATAATGGCGTAACTGCCCAAAATCTGTGTAAAACATTCTGCTTACACGAAAAAAGAAGCTATGCACAGACACACACAACCACACACACACACTCACATAAAAATGCATGTGTTCAAGCTCGCACTCCATGTCTCAACTTGTGTCCAGACACACTCTCACACACACACACACATACACACACAGACCACATCTTGATTAGGTTTTCATAAAGTCTGGGACTATGCTGAGTCTGTAATTGACTTTGACAGCAGAAGCCTCCATGTCCTATGGCTATGTTAAACGAACAATTTACATCTTCATTTCAAATTCTACATGGATAAAAAGCTATTAATTACATTAGTCTTCGAAGAGTTATTCCAGCTGTGGAGAATATGTGTGTGTGCGTGTGTCTGTCTCTGTGTATCTCCCACCATTACACATATACACTTTTTTCTCATTTGTATATTAAGTCTCGCGGCCAAACAATGCCCAGTAAGAGCTCCTCTGGAGATGAGTTTATGAGTGTGGAAAGGACATTTACTCACGTGTATTGCTTTGTAAAGCAAACACACCGGTTCCTCCTATAGGAGCATTTTATGGTGAACGGGGAGCATTTATTAAATCTATTGACTTGGCAGTGGCTGCAGAGACATTGACCCTTTACACTACTTCCCATTCATTGCCTGTAATAATGTTAGTTGGGAATATTTTACTGTGGCCTGTAAAATATAATCACGATATAAAGTCATTTCACCTCCCAAGATTCCAGTTTAGATGCTGTCGCGTAAAGAAACAGCAGGAGCGGATGGATGGATAGATAGACATGAAAGAGGCAGGGAGACAGAGAGAGATCAGCCCAATCAAAGTGGCAAAAAAAAAACAAAAAAAACATCCGTAACCAAAAAACGGGGGGGTGGGGGGTGGAAAGTGTTTTTGCATGACGATCAAGCAACTTTTCTCTCTTAGAGTGCTTCCTGTCAGCTTCAAAGAGCGCTTTAAGAGGCTGGGAAAGTGGCTCTCTGAACAGCAGCGAGAACAGAAGCATCTCAGCCATCATCTCCGAGCCATCTGCGTGATGGGGGGAACAACACAGACCCCTGTGTTTGCTTTGGAGATAGAACGATCAAAGAACAACACTAACCATATAATGAAGGGACAGATGGACCTTATATGAAGTGGAGAAAGAGAGAGAGAGAGTGAGAGAGACAGAGAGGGCGAGAGATACGGTGAAACTGAGAGAGGGAGAGAGGTGTAGACAAAATCAAACTGCAAATGCAACAATCTTTTTAGAGAAGAGAGAGAGAGAGGGAGAGAGAGAGAGAGAGGTGTGCATGGGGGGAGGGGGGGGTGTGATGTGGAGAAAAAGTGCGAGCCATCTCGTCGCATGCAGACTGCCTGCGCTGAATGAGAAAGCTAAAAGGTAATTTCACGGATAAAGAGGAGGCCTAATGCATAGAGGTAATGTAGCAGGGGATGGAACAAAGGCAAACTTTCATCTCTTTAAGCTTGGATGGAGAGAGAGTGAGAAAAAGCGAGAGAGAAAGCTTTGATGCTTTGAAAATGATAATAACAATCTCAAAGTCAGCCTCAGAAGAGAATGTGCTCCCCTCACGGTGCCCCATCCCCTCCTTTTCTGCCCCCTGCCACTTAATACAACTGCACAATGACTGTCTAGGACAAGGTGGGCTGTGGGTGTGTGTGTAAGGAGGAGGCGGAGGAGAGGGGGGTGTAAATTATAACACTTAGGTCCCCCAAATTACTCATGGAACAAACACAAAGATGATGAGAATGAAGAGACTCATTATATGTGAGATTAGATGACTTTTGTGGAAACACTGAGGAATAAATTTATGTAAAGATGATCTTTTACATAGGTAGTATATGAAGCTATGTTGACACATGAATATTATCATTATTATAAGATTCATGGATTGCAGCTCCTTGGTCGCTTTCTCTCTGTCTCTGCTCTGTATTAAAATGAAGAACTGAAGCTGTTTTAGCCACAAAGCTTTTTTTTTCCAAGCTCTGTTGTCTCTACAGAAAAAAGCCCATTTTGTTTTTTTAGAGCTTCTTTAATGCACATCGCCCGTAGAAATGATGGGCATTACATCCCATCTGCCTTCAAACTGATGGCGGTGCATGACATACAGAGCTATCACCAAAGTGGGAGTACCTATTGTTGTCTTTCAAGTCAAAGAAACCATGGTGCATATTGGTGCTTACTCATATGCACAGCATTCTGCCGTGAGTTAATTAAATACAACAACGTCTGTCTAACATAAAAATGCAAATCATATGGTTGCAGGTGCATGATTAAGAGTGATAAAAAATGGGTTAGTGGGAGGTAAATACAAGAATATAATAAATCTAAGCTAATCTACAGATTCTTTGGTATTTTCTGAAGGTACATTAATTAATCTGGGCCATTTTTCCAGCCTTCCCTAGCAAGCTAACAATTTTTTTTGCAAACCAATAATGACTTCTACATCCAGCTGCACATTCTGCTAAAGAACAGAGAGGCAGTTCAAAAGAAGGCTTTCTCTTAAGAAGAAGACTCTTAAAATCACTTGCGTCATTATGGCCCAAATTTCCCAAATTACTGAGTGAGGTACAGGCCATTCTGATTGCCTTTTATTGTCTTTAAATTGAACAGATGATGCATTTAAATGTGTCAAACAGTCTGAAAGCTTGAGCTGGTGATCTTTGACCCTCCGTTGCTGAGGGGGGAAAAACCATTAGCCGACTATGTTTCAGCCACTCTGTGTGCTCTCTGTGTGTGTGCGTGCATGTGTGTGTCCATCAAGTGGATCACCTCCCCCACTTTTCTTTCATGGAAAACACAATTTAACACCCAGTTTTTAAATTATTCAAACCATTTGCTTCAAATACAATTTGACCCACAAACGTTATCACACATCTCTGGTGTGTATATCATGGATGGCTTTAACCCGCTAAATGTACAATATTAATAAGTTTGGATAAGACAGTGCATGCAGTACTGCATGAACCACAAACTCAACACAATTCTCTGATATGCAAGCCTGAATCCTAAGCAAAACATCCCCTGATCGTAATAAAATCGTCTACATTTTTTCTGCTTTGTTCCAAGGTGTGGCCTCCTGTTGATGCGGAGAATTTGAGCTCTGATCACAGATTGAATTCCAGCATGAAATGTCCTTGTGTCTTACCTCATTGGTTATTCTGTCCTGGTTAGTGCCAATTGCACACAGAGAAAAGACCTTTTTTATCCTTCCTCCCTCATTTCGCTTTTCTCTCCTGACCCCTCAGAGTATCACCAGACCTCAAAATTGCATTGAATATATAAATGCTAATGCTAATAACTGCTAGCAGGAGCAGATAATGTCCTTGACTGGTACAAGAAAAGATCCTTTTCTCTTACATGACTCACTGCCTCTGAATAACATTAGAAGAGTTCACATCCCAAGCTCTTATTTTTCTCCTATTCTTCCCATTCTCTTTTCTTTTTTCTTAATTTACTTGACTCTCCCCTCAACTCTAGCCTTCTTTTAGCGGCAAAAAAAATCCAGCTGAAGTGTAAAATATTAATTCATTTATCTGCGCGATAAGATCTTGCTGCCTCGCTCGAAATTCCAATGACATCCATTTGCCATTAAGTCAATGCAACACACAAGCAATGAGGCCTCTGGAGCTTGTCTGTCTTTGCACCCCCCCTCCATACCGTGGCTCCGCTTTTATGCCTCTGGAAGCTTTTCATGGTAGGAATTAAACTATAATACTTGTTTCAGTGGCATGCATGTTAATGGCTGCAGCAAAGCTGTCATTTAAGAGACACGAGGAAACAGCTGCAGCGAACAAAATGGCCTCTCGTGGAATCACCCAGGATGTCTTTGGGACTTTTTATTGTCTCTCTAAAGATGGAGATCATCCCGATACCAAAATCCCTGCAGTTCTGGAATGAATGTTCAACTTGTTATTGTGCATTCTGATTGGTCTATGTTTAAGAGTGTCCAGTGGGGTCCAAAAAGCCTCTTAGGCCTTCTCAGTAGGGCCTGTCAGCAACAATAGAGGAATTAGAGGACCCTGCACTGGCAAAAAGCCCCATGACATGAATAAGAAGCCAAATATTCCATTGTTTCATATAGGAACTTGGTTCTCTTTGAAGATGGATGTGAAGAGAGCTGTGCAGCAGAATTTGCCCTTGCCTCAGTTTCTTAAAAATGAATTATTTCTCGTCTGGCAGGCAGCTCTCCGGAGGTGAGAGGCTGCCTCTTAACATGAGCAGGTATCAGTCTTAAAACCGCTCAAAGTAATTGTAGCTTTGAAGTCACACACATCACAGATGGCACAGTCAATATTGCACCAACTTGTCTGGGTGCTTTCCTCCCAACTCTGCTGTACTTCTGCTTCTTCTCTTGTGACGAAAAATACATTATTTGTCACAAACTTTTTTACTGAAAGAGGCCAACCATCAATCAGTCCTGCAATCACTCATGCAATCACATTAATCATTCTTCTCTGCCTTATTTGCGTCATTTGGTACAAGAATGTTGAGACCCCAAGTGAAATGTACTTCACAGCTACATCTGACTCTGTATAGTCTTTTGACAGTGTGCTCTCAAATCATGTCAGCAATATTCAGTAAGAGCAATAGTCACTGATGACTGCTATTAGATTTCTCATACTTTCAAACAAAGTAACTTTCCAAGGCTATTTTTTCTCTTTATTCCATCTGTTTTACTGAGGCTAATAATTGAGTTTCCTTGTGAATAAAAAGCACAAGAGTCATTGAGGCTCCAGCTCTATGCAGTAGGTTAAAACTTACTTAATGTACTTTAATATGACTGAATCTTATATAGGTTCATCTCAAGACATTCCTTTAATCAGGATATAAAAATGAGACCAGTGCTGAAAGAAATTACAGCAAAATCTGGTCGCCTTTAGTCTTAATCTGTTTGCAACTAGCTGCATTTTGCAGAAAATCAAATGTCCTTTAAACGTGTTCACTGCTGGTCCTGAACACATCCTTTTAAGTAAATAAATACAAACAGACATAAAGCAATGCCAGGATAAGGGAGTTGTTAAAGTAGTTCATTGTTACAGGAAGCAAGGGTTTATGGAAAACATGGTCTTTACCACATGCAGACAGCATTACACAAACAACCACAACCGATTATAAAATACCACAAAGAGAGCCTGATAAGCACCAAATAGTAAAATAGCCACAGGAAGCCACAAACACTTAATCACAACCGACCACAAAATGCTGCAAATGAGCACAAGTCAGCTCAACAACAAAAAGGTTTTAAGGGAAACAGTACCACACACCAATCCATCTGTGGCCATGTAATGAGAAGATGAAACAGATGAATCATGGAGACGCAGGAGTTCTTGACTTTCTGCAGGTATAATGCTGTAAATCATTACCACCTTGCAGAGTCCCTGCTTGAAGAGCTATTGTTTTGAAATCCCTGCCCTGCTATCTGATCTTCCAGGAGACAAAATTTATCAGCAGCGCATACAAGAAGGAGAGACAAGGAGACAGGAAGGTAGGCACTGGCTGCAAAAAGAGAGAGAAATAAGGAGAATAAGGCCAACAACGGGAGCAGAGAAAGAGCATTCAGACGGAGAAAAAGACATCACAGGAAGACGGCGAGCAAAGTCTTTAGGCCAAGCTTGAGAGGTTGCACACGTTTCCTGCCTTGATTAATAAAGTCTGGCTGGGGCTCAGGTCAGCTCGCTGCTCATCTAGCACCGCTTCATTCTCACACACTCTCACAAACACACACCCACACACATTTGGTGCTGTCTGCCAGCATTCCTGTATTGACTGACATGGCCTAACCCCTTTTAATTGTCCTTGAGCAGAAGCTTTGCCAAAGGCTGAATCTGGTAAAACAGTCTGTGACCGTTTATGTGTCTGCAGACAGTATTTGAAACTTCTACATTCTTTATATTTCATATGCTTTTGCATTCTGCATTCTTCTGTGCAAGTCTGTGAACAGAGGTGTGTGTGGGTGTGTGTGTGTGTGTGTGTGTGTGTGTGCATGCCCATGTCTAGCCGTGCAGCTCAACCAATGATAATACAATAATGAGGTCATATCAGTATTCATCTCACAGTCCGGAACAGGGTGGAGTGTTGATAGAAATTATATTAGGCCATCCAAGATTAAGCACATTTACTCAAATACATACTCAGGTACTTTCAGCCTAACCATTCATAATGGGTCCATTCGTCCACTGCATAATGGGGCTCCTATTACAAACTGCATTTAAAAGAATCAAATAAAACATGTAATTTTGATCAAAAAGTAAGAAACACTCACCAAAATGCATCATTAGGGCAGCCCTTGCCCACAGTTTAAGACATTATGGGCGTTTAGCCATAAGGAGTGGTGAGCATAATGGTCTGGGTGTGGGTTCATCGGGTTGTCTGCTAACATTTTTATTGCCTTTTTGCTCCATACTTTACCCATTAAAGAGTTGGAAATGTACAAAAATTGTGTGCCAATTTGTCAGTTATTTGCCCGCTAAATGTCGAAGCACTTTGCTGTCATTTGGGGTGATCAATGCTTAATGAATTAGTCTGTTTTTCACCTCCGTTAAAGGCAGACGTGCTTAGCACCTTCCCAATCCCTTTGAGACCGTGTCTGATGGAAGTCTTCCACCCCTAATTTATGAAAAGTGAGGAGCTAAGCAGTTCATGCGTCTAGAAGTGCTAGCTTTTTGGTAAATTGCTTTTTGTGAATTCACTTGAGTCCAAAACGGAACTCAACCTCAACTTTCATTAAACGGAGGATGAAAGAATGTCTTGAGAAGTGGTGGAAATAAAGGGGAAACAGAGACAGAGAGACCAGAGGATAAATGGCAAGAGCTCAAAGCAATGTTTACATGATGGGAACGAGCGTCCTAATGCAGTGATGATTGCTGAGTGTTTCCAGTGATTCCATTTAGCCTATTGAATTAGCCAGAGCTGGAGTCAGTGCACTGGCCCCGGCGCTCCAGAAACAGACACCCAGGCATCAAAATCCAATTAAATACATTTGTTAAATAATGTAATGATTGCCCAAGCATACTTTTCAGTTAGACTCCATTCATATTGACCCATAAAAATGCCATTGTTTTCTGAGCTTTGGGAAAGGTTATGCAGATTGATAGAATTAATTGTCTGGCAGGCGAAAAATGTCATTAGAACACTTAGATGGCCATGATGGCCCATTTATATCCCCAGTCTGTTAGCGGCCAGGCATTTTAATTTGTAACTTGACATGATAATGTGGCTGGTCCCCAGCTCACAGACACAAGTATTACTCACATTGATTAAAAGGGGCCATTTCTTCCTCCTTCCCAATAGCCGGACATGCGGAATCCATACACTTTTAATTTTATCCGGCTAACATTTAGCTTGCAATGACTTTTATTTCTACTATTTCAATGTAACATGTATAATAAATCTGTAATATGCAGATTTAAAGTCATGCAGTCATGTGTAACTGGACATTATTATTTATAGTTATGATAAAATTGGCTATTTTCTCAAATATTTAACGAAACTTGAGAACAATGTGTAAAACCTGACTGTGGGAACATTTTTTAACACGTGCAATGGATAAAAGCAGGCAATTTACAGCCTGCCAAAATATTCACTCAAAATTCTTAGTTTCATGAGTTGTACCACATCCAAAGTCACTCAACATGCCCTAGAACGGTTTCATCTGAAGAATAATATCAGTTGCAACAACCTTAATGGACTCAAAACGCACATTTTTCTGCCTCTAGTTAGTACTTTTTAATTGTGTAATGCAAATGTTTCTACTGGCTTTAATGGTGAATATCATTTTGCATGAGGTATGTTTGCAGAGGTCACTGCCAATTATTTTAACCGTAGTATTTAACCTGAAGAAATCCTCACAACAGCACTGAGACAAACAGTAGGCATCTGTGGATACACTGATCAGACTGCAAACATCTCCTCAGAGGTCGCCGTCTTGGCTTGAGACTGAATTAGACATGGATGGAGAGCTCTCCTGCATTATGAGCGGAGGGGAAAGGCTATGTTTCCATGGTAACATATTCCAGGGTGTGAGAGGATTGTATCATTAAACCTGACTGGAGGTTTCAGGGTCAAAGGTCGGAGGCGCACGGTCCAACGGGAGCAGCCTGCGAATCTATCATCATACAGGGCTCATAAACATAAAGTACCCAGCACATGTGTGGTGAGGTATATAGAAATAGATGCAAACACACACACACACACACACACACATGCACACACATGCACACACACCACCTGATTCCTGGCAATTAAAGAAAAGATTGACATCACCATTCTTCTCCTCTTAGGCATCTCAGCTTGGACTCTCTGAACATTGTTTCCTCTCCTCAGCTCCATCCTTCACAAATCCACCTGTAATGAACACATTACAGCAAAGCACATTATGGAACATTTGCCAAGCCAGTGGTTGTGCGTCACTTCAAGTGATGGTTATAATGTGAAATGATGATGAATTAGGTTGTGATGGTCATTTTTTTTTCTTCCTTAAGCATCACAGTTCACCACTCTGACCTCTCTTTAGGTGCTATTTTGTGTCCCCTCTTACAAACTCTTTGCTTGGACTGATGAAGACCACTGATATATCTGACAAGGGAGGAAATATATGTAGTTTCTACGCATTTACAAATGTATTACAAAATAACAGTAAAATTGTCATGTAGAGTCAACATCTCCAAATTTTATTGTGCTACGCTTAAATGATTTATAGACTGTCATGATTAAATAGTTATTTGGTGGCGTGAATTCACGTAGCTGCAGCTCAGACATGTCTTTTTTTTTTTTTTTACTTAGGTAAAACACACAAAAACTTACCTGACAGGAGTCAACATTTACAAATTGCATTCACCTGCTTAAAGCAGTGGACAAGCTGGAATAAGCCATCAGCCAGGTAGAGAATGAGAACACAAACAGACATGCTTGGTGCTTAACAACAATGAACGCCTTCATCGAAGCTCTACCTTCTCCTCTCTCCCAAGTGTCACAATTGCGTAGCTCCTGTGACACGTTTTTTTTTGCAACATTGTCTTTGAAACCGATAAAGCAGAATGATCAAAATGCTTGGAGACAAATGGAGAGCCTCTAGTTTGGAGTTTTGATTTGTGAGACTGGAAGGTGCTACACAAAGAACAAATGATGACAGTTCCTCCTGTAGTTCTCTATATCATCATCAACCCTTATCAACTTGTTTTTTCTTTCAAAGCAACCACATGTGTTACATGTCCCCACTTTGTACTGGGTTTCATACACCAAAAGGAAAAGGCAGCTTGTTTCTTGTAATATGATGTATGCGTGAAGACAGTTCAAATTAGGGCCTCAGCTTGACTAATAAACACTGAGTGTACAAAATATTAGGAATGGCATTTTAATAATGAATTCCATCCGGTTTTTCACAATCCACGTGTCAATTTGCAAATCCTTTTTTAACCTGTGTCTTTCACATAATCTGAATCTCATCCTCAAGAGAGACGCAGTTTAAAAAGGTGAAATCAATAAAGGATCGAAGCTTTCATGTGGAATCCCTTGATCAGGCCGTCTGTGAGAAAAAAAGAGCACACATTCTCAATATTTTGCACACTTGGTTTCGACTGAATTTTGACAGGGCAGCGCAAAAAGCTTGTTTTAAAGACTGTCTTGAAAGATGGCTATCAATGACACAAAAATCAGTACATCTTATGCATTATTGAATGTGCTCAGGCCTAGATGTAGTGAATGTGATATTTATGTATCATAAACAACTATGCATCAGCTACTTTTGGATTCTTTTTGACCTCTACTCAGAAAAAAAAGTGTACAAAAAATGTTATTTGGAGGTGCAAAACAGGATTATAAGTGGCAATGGAGCATAAAATGATTTTATTTCAGGGCGAAAAAACAAGCAGCCTGCACAGTAAAATTTCTTGTATTAACTGGAATTTGTTGATTTTTATTACTCTCGAAACACCAGACAACAGCTTCTCTCTCACACAGTAATGATGTCTTTTTGTTGACCGTCCTAAATGTTAGTTCCGCTCAGTGTTCACATGTTTGTTTTTTTTTCTGGTCAATGAAGAATGATGATTTAGTTGTGCTATTGTCCTTCTTATCAATTCTTCCAGTTCAATATTCTCACCTTTACTTTCAAGGGTCTCATTCATGGTTTGTATCTGGTTTATTGCGCTGCTACCTCAGGATGACTTGTGAAAGAAAGACATTCACCAAAGCTATGAGAGCTGATCAATGTAATGAGTTGTTTTTGTTCTCATAACTAACAGGTGCCATCATTTGGTTGTAACATTTGGCTCCCATGGTGGGAAGAGTGAAACATGTGAGGCAAGAAATTTTGACAGTAGCTGTTTGAATTTTGGGCAGAATATTTTGCTTGGAAGTTTCAATACTTCTACAATATATTTGATAACGATTATGATTGTATGACATTATGACAATTTTTTAATCTTCATGGTATAACTACTAATTAAATTTGTATAAATATCAGAAGTAATTGCCCTCAAATTATATATATAGTTTATACATAGGTGTTTTAATATCCTGTCTTTTTAAAACCAATGTCTTTAAGGGACTGCAGTCGCAGAAAACTCTTGCTTTGCATGTTCTGCTGACTTAAAATGGCTGTGGCCGACAAGTAGCAGATGCACCAAAGCAGCTCGTGTCTCAGGTGAATTGTGATGATGCAACAATGTGTCAGTTATTATGAACCAAACTTCTCCTGAACTCATTTCAAAACTTTACACTTACAACGCTGTTGTACAAAAATAATTGCAGGGTTCTTATTCACAGTAATTATTAAGCTGGAAGCTCTAAAAATGTCTCATATCTTTTTTTTTTTGTAGTGAAGGCATTTAGTCACCGCCAGAAATAGAAAGCAATTAAAGCAAACTTTGAAAATTTTTAAAATCAAAGCAGGAACAGGAAGTCGTTAATTGGCCATGTGGTAGACACTGAATCAATTGTCATATTTATAAAATGTTAATTAGTAAGCCATCAAATCCAAAAATTAGAACTCAACATTTGCTTTTGCAGAGGTCGTTACCAAAAGGATTTTATTTGACTGCCTTAATGTCGGGATAAAAGGCTGTCACAAACACTTTAGCAAGTGACTGTGCTGACCCTACACAGCGGTGACAAAGATGCTCCAGGAGGTATGTGTCAAAATTTATATTGCAAAAAATTACAAATTGAATATTGGAAAAATATAAAGAAGGGATTGTACTATTCTCATTATATTCATTTTATGTCTAAAGGTTTTATCTCAAGTTACGTCCTCACAAATGTACCTGAAACAATCTATGACCAGCATTTCTTTCTTTTTAGTCGCCATTGTTGTTTAACAGTCAAAACTGTTTTAAAAAAGATGACTCATCCATGGATGGAGTTCATGCCGAAATTAAAATTCATAATGCAAGCATAGATGATCAAAAGCTGTTGATCAGCTGTAGCAGCTTAACTTTGAGTGAGATATCTGGGTCAAAAGAGAAGTTAGATGAACAAAAAGTAATTCCTGCCTCCTGTCCCTGACTTACATTTCTGGTGCCACCTGCATAGGGTGGCTGTGCTGAACCTCAGGCATAGAAGGGGGTGTAGAATGAACCCCCATCACAGCCGAGGGTGACTGGATAACAAGTGTGAGGCAGTGAGAGAGAGGTGGAGAAAATAACCTCAATTTACACTCATTTTCACTTTTCTTTGGCAAATGTTGCAACATATTGGGTTCTGCCGTGGAACAGCCTGCTTTCTGTCCGGTGTGTGTGTATGTGTGTTTGTGTGTGGCATGTGTGGACAATGGGCAGACTCTCCTGGTCTCCTAGTTGTCCTAACCCCCTGTGGCGAGGCTGAATAACACACCTCATCCTGGGCTTCTTTTCTCTCGCTCACTCATTTTCACACTCTCCTTTTCTGCACTTCCAAAAGGCTGAGACAAAAGCAGGCCTGTGTTATTGCCATTTTGTTTTTTTTTTATGTGTGTGTTTGTGTTTGTGTGTGTGTGTGTGTGTGTGTGTGTGTAGGTAAAAGTCCTGTCTTGTTCCTTCAGGAAATGGTGCATCAATGGGCATTATGTAGATGTTTGAATAGCCACCCAGGGTCTGCATGTATATCTGGGTCTTCATAATTCTGTCTGCGTCTGTCTCTTAACAACTAAGGATTTTAACAAACAAGCTGCTGATGATCATAACTGGAAGATCTTTATATTGTTGTTGTTTAAAGGTTTAAAGAACCACTGCATGATTTTCAGTTCATTTTTTTCCTGATAGTTCGTTCTTTCTATCTGTTCTTGGACCATAATTAAACTTATCAGTGTAATGATTACACAATCAAATGATACATTTACAAGTAAAACACTACTTTCTTAAGCATAAGAATAAACAGGCAAGTTTAGTGCTGTTCAAATGTGGATTCACAAAGCCTTGAACTTTGAAAAGCCCACATAAACACTGCCAGATGTTTACTCTCTTTTGTGTCATTGTTGCTGTCTTTTGTCTCTTATTTTGGCTTATTGTTTCTTCCATGCGTTGGTCAGTAAATTATAATGATGATGGCCCACATTTAACAAACCCTACCTCGGCAACACTGCACTGAACACAAAAACAAGTTATTATAAACAGCAGCATTAACCTTCGAGGACAAAGCTTTTTTTTCCTGTAGGCCAGTTAACTGGTCTTATGAAAAAAATAAGTCCTTCACCACAGCAATGTGTAAGATGCCCTCAGTCTACTGAAAATGTCTGTTCTTAAAATAGTATTTATTCACTTTATTAAATACATATTTCAGACAATTGTGATTTCAAATAATATTTTGTTTGTCAGCATAACTGCCTTTACTTTAAGCAATTTAGAAGCAAAAACTTCAATTTTTTTTGCAAGTCAGAGCCTCTTAAGTTTCTTCAAGAAACTGCTCATACAACCCCTGTAAATATGGAAGACTATAGACAAAAAGCTTATTTTTTGAGTCCCAACAACCCTGGTCCTTAAAAACCTGACCTCTAAGGGGTCCCAAACTTTGCTAAAAACTCTTTGCTAAAACTTGTAAACACCAACACATGCTCCATGTCCAGCCAGAAATGACTAGCTGTACAGTTAACTGAGGAAAACTAGCAGGAACTACTGTAAGCAGCTTTTAGTGGTTACATTATCACAACTATGAATAGCTATCTGTCCGTTAGAGAACTTAATGTAACATTGAGAGTTGATGTAGAGTAACCAGACGACATCAGAGGCAAAACCAGAAAACTTTTTCCCCATAAAAAATGATCCAGTATCACTGGAATTAGTGGCATAGATGGTGGTCTGTGACATTGTGCAGCATTACACTCTCATGCGTGATCTTATCCGGCAACTCAAGTTGTATTGCAATGGACAGCATTCGGGGTGCAGTGTTGGAATAAAAGAGGCAGTATTATTCTTATCACCAGTCAGTATGATGATAAAGCTGTTATTTTAAGTAAAAAAGTTTTAAGCTGTTGCTTTAAAAAGAATAAAAGTGATCAAAGCCAGCCAAGAATATCTGTCCGTCTGTCTTTTCTGTACATTCTTCTATCACCTTATTTCATAGGAATCTACATGCAGTTATTACTTGTGATTACTTGATATAAAAGGGAAATCATGACAGAATTTTTGAACAAAATTTGCCTGTGCATGCTACTATTAATCCCTCCACTTCCAAGAATCTCACCAATCTTGACAACTGTCTTCTAGTGCCATTTTATGTCCGTTTCAATTTTTCACAGGACTTCATGATGAACTACAATATTAAACCAGGTAGAATGCTCATTTTCTACTCATCAACAGGCTCAGCGTGTGAGTGTGAGTTTCCTGTGGAGTGGTAAAGGGAAACGGATCACTGAGCCTCCCTAAGGTCCTGCAGAGTGATTAGGCTTTAGATAGGAGATCATCAATTCATACTGGGATCCATACCTGCTGTAATGATGGGGGAGTGTGTGTGTGTGTGTGTAGGTACAGCGCATGCATGTGTGTGGGGGTGGATTGCATGGTAGATAGTCAATTAAAATGTAAGGCGGGCTAAAGAGAGTGCTGACCTTTCCAGCAGTTTTAGACACCCTGACTGTGAAAGGGTTATAAGGGAGCCTAAATGGAAACAGACACACGCAAACACACGCACGCACATACATAGAAATGTAGGTTTTCCATACACTGCATGCCCTATGGACTGAAATTAATTAAACTTCTAGGTGATATAGTGGAGGCTGATTGGAAGCTAATGCTCTTCTGTTTACCTGCCTAGAGCTGAAACAACACACACCGTATCTAATGGCTTGAGGAGGAGGAGAGTGTAGTTGTACACACACACAGCCCACACACTACTGAGCAATTAAAGACCTATTTCCTGGCTGATATTGTGGATATATGTAACAGCTTGCTAATTCTGTGTGAGCAAGTGGCAGAGCAGTGCTGAGAAAAGGCCGGAAATATGTCTGCTGTGTGTGAATATGCAAAGTTACATGTAAACAGGACTAACAATTGCTCAACATGTTGGGAAAAATTGTGGGAGCAGTTCAAGATTAGTTCTTTACACTTAGTTGGCTATCTTTCTTCTTCTTGAATCTTCAGTTATTTGTCTCTGTTCTCTTTGCCTCAGCCTTGATGTTATTAGAGACTGCTGAGCCTTGTTTCATTGCCTGTGTGCCTGGTTCTGGTGCCAGCTTGCCCACTGCCAGCGTTCCCAGCTGTTTCCTTACCGCCTGGTCCTGAAAACCTCCTCCTTCCAGTGTTCCAAAGCTCCTGTGCTGCTGGTGTAAATGCCAACACTCCCCAAGCTCCCTGACCGGTCTGGGCAGAGTCAGCTAGCTGCACAGCCAACTGAGCAAATGGCGGCTCAAGTTAGCAGCAGTTAGTGGTTACATTAGCAACATGTAAAGCCATCCATCCATCGGAAACATTCGTAAATCAACTTATACTGAAGTGGGTTAAGGCAGAGCAACAGAAGGACACTGAAGGCAACACTAGAAAGTCTTTTTTAAAAGATTTGGATAGTATCTCAAACAAAAATGTAAAGGAATTTACTGGTGATAAAATTGGTCAGTTAGTCAACATAAAAATCCTCAGCAGCAATTATACCTCATCAGTTCATCATAAGGTTCATCAATTATGAAAAATGTCAAACTCTTTTTTTAAATGTAAAAAAAATGCCCTTTTTCACTTCCTCTCTTAAATCTGTGAAAATGTAATATACTTTTGTTTGGGACAGTTCGGACAAAACAAGCTATGAAAAGTGACATTTTGGGCAGGGAAATTTTAAGTTTCTAGGGTTGGATTTATCTTTAAAACAACCACTTCTGCCCTGTGTGTGATGGTGTGATGATGGTGATGGCGTAGTAGCTCGCTGATTTTGGGCGCCGCATCATCTTTCATTTCCCCATATGACATTATCACAAGTCCTACAGCAGCTGACTTAAATGTACCAACTATTCATTTGAGGAAGTTGATTTGAAAGCAGTGTGCGATCTCTTTAATTCTGCCAGGGAATATTACATCGACCATAGACAAAGATAGAAAAAGCAACAAGATAGCGATAACTAGAGGAACAGAGAGAGACAGCGGACGGAGATAAAGGAAAGAATAGCAGCAGTCGCTGAGGGTGGACGTCCTGTATGGGAGACAATCAGCACGCAGGTTGGCTGTCCTTCACGACTCTCAGGGCTCATAATAACCCGGCTAAACGTTTATATTAACACAGCATATCAGCCTTGCCATCAGAGCAGTCAATGATAGAGAAAAAAAAAGCACACATAATTATACCCAGGCCTCGAAATGAACTGACGTTAGTTTCAT
>JAQNCA010000015.1:12125817-12138447 GCA_029783725.1 Acanthurus tractus
TCACTATTGTTTCACATACTGTACTGAAGGCAGAAAAAGCCCCTCAGGGAAATAAGGGCCCGGGTCAAATATGTTCCACTGTATATAAATGTTGACCTTAAAAACAAGAGACAATATGGGGAAACAAATAAACTGTTCACCTTTTTTTTACTTTCCGCAGCTTGGGTTTCTGAAACATCCCATAATACCTGCAGGAGAGAGGAAACAGCAGATGACATGCGGTACTGTATATGGTGGGGAGCAGAAAAAAAAAAGATGTAAGCTCATTACTGAGACAAGTTTAAAAAAAACAGAGAGGGAGAAAGAAGAAAAGTAAAAGTTAAGCACTTTCCAAAACTTTGGCTTCCTTTCTATCTATCTTTCTTAAAGAGTTTACCCCCTCCCTGCCACCACCACCACCACCACCTGCACCCCCCACCCACCTTCCCTCTCTCTCTCTCTCTCTCTCTTTCTCTTACTCATTCTCTCTCTTCACTCTCTTTGAGTTAAGGAGGGTAAGGTAATCGTAATGAAATGACCCCGCGAGGCACGATGGCAGCCCTTGCCTGATAAGTTATTCCTGACTGGCTTTTAAGCTGCTGTCAAGCAATTTCCCTTGAAACCTTGCTTTGTTTTTTAGGGATAGTGTGTGTGTAGTTGCGGTGGTGATGTTGGTGGTGTGTGTGCGCGTGTCGTGGCGGTGGTGGTGGGTGGGGGGGCGTTGCTTTGACATCCCTGCTTCTCTCCCATGAGAGGTACAGATGACAACCTCAAGGTATAGGTATGTGTGGTATGTGTGTGTGTGCATGTGTGCACACACAGGGGTGTCTATGTGTGGGTGCAGCGGGAGACATCTCATAGATGACAATCCTGCTAATTGAAATGACAGATTATTCTAATGTGCAGAAAGTCATTAAAAACCCAGCCGCCGTTTTTCTTCCTTTTTTTTTTCTAGTTTCCCCTCGCTGAGAATATTTCTGCCTCTAAGTCTGAGCTGGGGAATCTGCACTTAAAGGAGATGTTAGCTTTCCTTCCTTCAAGCTCATGATTATTATCAGGAACACCTGCCACATAGTTAAAATCCAGGAGTTACTTTTCCTAACTTTAGCTCAAATGAACGCTGCTGCTGCTGCTGCTTGTGATGAAGTTTGTAGGGTTGGACACTGGATGTTCTGTTTTCGTGCACAGTGACCCAGGCTAAATACTCAGGATGGGCTGATAAATTACAGTATGAGCAATTATCCAAGGGCACTTCTGTATGTACAGCAGGATTATTTCAGCTTACCAGTGACTCTAATAGTTAAGACATACGCAGCAATCCCTGTGTTATCTCACTGGATATAACATGCATGCTGTATATTACATTTTTATCAGTTCTCTACATGTGACAGCACTGACGAAAGCCAGAGTCGAGCTAAAACAAGCCATAAACCATTTTGAGATAGGTGACATCTAAAATACATGGCAAAACCTTGTGGGTTCAGGTCAAGTGTCAAATCTCTCTTTTTGTTAAACATCCTCATATTACAATCTTATCCAGACTATTCAACCAAATACAGCTCTGCACATGTGGGATGCAAAAATAAAAAAAAAAACAACAAAAGGCTGCCAGAAGAAGACAGAAGAAGCGTGGTTAGCAGTGAAATCATGCAAGACATGACTTAATCCCAACCCACAACAGTCTTTCTTGGTTAGTGTTGATAAGTTTTGCCCAGACTCTCTGCAGGGGACCCACTGTTCATGCCTGAGTCAAAGGCTTGTCAGTGCGTTGAGGTCTGACAAAGCGCGCAAGGATTGAAGATCGTGAACATAAGGCAGACAGGCGCAGTAGATTTCTGTGCATCCAAATACTTCCTGTCTGATTCATAAATATCCAACTATTTTTACAATTTCCAATTCTTCTCTTTTTATATCTTTTTCTCTTTCTCTTTCTTTTTTCTTTTTTTTTATTCCACTCAAGCAAGTAGACTACATTGATACAGCATCACGATATCCTAAAACATTCCGCTGGCTGATATGGAATTTCTCACAGACCGCCTTGCAACAGATCCAGACAGCTAAAACACCAACCGGGGACACATTTTTCCATTTCTCTCCTCTGTCTCCTCTCCTCCTCTCCGCCAACTCCTCCTCCATTGACATTCAGCGGAGGTAAATATTTAACAGCATGCTATTGAGTGCCGTGTGCAGTGTGGCACAGGCCGGGCTGCGGTAGAGATATGTATATAGACAAGACTGTTTTATTAAGAGTCGCTGCAGACATATTAAGGTAAAGTATGCCTGACACCTAGGGAGGAAATTGCCAGTATATGACACTATTCCTCAATACTGTGGCAGCTCGCCTCAGTGCAATTTTGCACAAGCCGAGTGACAGAGAATGACATGCAGAGAGGGAGGGAGAGGGAAGGAGAGAGATGAAAAAGTGAGAAAGTGTACAGGGTGGTTCGAGACCTGAGGGGTGTGTCTCTAAGTGCGTGCATAGATGTGTGTGTGTGTGTGTGTGTGTGTGCGTGCAAGTGTGTGTAATGTAGGTGGCATGGCGGGGTGACATGCAGAGTTTGTAATTGCCTTACCCCATGTGAAGGATTGGCCTGGAGATAGTGCTGTTTACCTGTGGTCTGCGATGTTTGCTGTTTGTGGGTGTGATGGTGGGAGAGGAAACTGCACCAAATGATTAAGTAGTAGGTTGATGCATGTAAGTTGGAGTTAAACACACACCGGTCTATAGACAGAGAGACAAAAAGGTACCGAAAAATGTACATGTGAGTTGAGAGAACAGTCAAGGACGAGTCAAAGACGTTTATGATTCTTTATTTTCAATCCTTTCCTGGTGGACACACGGACACTCGGCCATAGTTTAAAATACAGTGACTGTGAGAGCAGCGTTTTCCAACACATTCTTACCCACATGAAACATTTCAAGAACCACCAATAACTTTGTTAAGTTTTGAACATATTTTAATATAGTCTTTATAAAAGCAAACACATTTCTTGAATTGATTTTAATGTGGACATCTATCTTAATTTTAATTTTAACAATACACATTTTAGTTTGGTAATCTAAAGCCTAAACATGACTCCTCCTGTCTGAGCCTCCTCCTGTCTGTCCTACATGAAGAGGCCGGAAAGGTTCAGGCAGCAGTGTATTAGTGAGGAGGAGCAGACATCAGCCTCGTATGCAGACGAATGAAAGCCAAATGCTTAAATGAACCACCTATTGTGAGAGACAGGTCATGGACATGTATGAAGTTGAAGAGTATAAAATGACTTTCCTGTCTGCCTGAACCGCCACAAGCTCAATTTTAGCAAATTTGGTCTCATCCTCAGTATGTACGGAATTATTTAAAAGCCTTCTCTATGATACAATGAAAAATAGACATCCCAGTCTTCTTGTCTGGTCGTCCCTAATCAATCAAATTTGAGATATTTACTCTAAAAATATTAGGATCAGTCTAAAAAACAGTAAGAATAGCATGTGTGTAATCACAAAGAGTAAACTCCTCCTCATGTTGTTAAACCCAACAAAATCCCAGAAATATTACTGTTGACATTAGACCTTAGTTTTAGCTACAGCCCTGCTAAAAATAACCTTAACTAATACCTAAATTAAAACTTCAACCCCCAAACCAAGTTCTGATGCTAATCTAAGCAAACCATTATCGAAACCTAATCTGACCTGTACTGCCTAACCCATGGCTAAACACAGACATATCCATTTGCCCTTATGAGGCTCAGAGGGGTCATTTTACCATTCCAGTTTTCAGACTGTGTAATAATGATACAGCTGTTCCTAAATCAAACCTGCAACACGCTCATTCTTTATAAAATGGCCATGTGTCACTTTAAAATGTCTGTGATAATTTTAGCAGGAGAAAAATCTGTTACCATGCTAAAAAAGTATAAGCCTCACAATGGATATCGTTCTGTGAGTGTTAGTGTAAACTTGTGACTCACTGATGAATCATACGGAGCATTTTTGAAAAGGAAGAATTTTTTTTCCCATAAGCCTATTTAAAAAAAAAACCACACTTTATTAAATCGACATATGCATGCACACAGGGACGTATAAACACACACACACACTGTGTATTAACACACAAACTGTCCTTCTAAGACTAAAAAAAGGCCTGTTTCAGCACAGAGAAACAATAATGCAGTTCTCCTTTTGACATCTAGAGGGCACTGTTGCCCACAGTCTCGGCCACAGTGAAACCACGCCGCCTGCACTGTCTGCTGGCCTGCGTTTCCCCTTGAAAAGACACCAGTTCTCACAATTACATTCTAATTAAAAAGAACAACCTAATTAACCCAGGAAATGTATTCCATAATTCGGTAATATTAACATGATCATCCTCGTGCTTGTAAGTGATTGGTGATAAAAGCAACAGCAGAAATTAATGCCACTGACTAATTAAAATGGGGAGATAAACATGGGCTTATGAAAATGGGGGAATTGGGAGAGACTTTATAGTTTTAAGTAGTTTTATTATGACCGTGTCAAATATGAATTTGAGTCATCATATTTTCTTTGAAGAGTCAAAGCTGTGATTAGGATGAGCGGAGCATCACACAGCATGCTTTGCTCCCTGCCAACTCCCCAAAGAGACAGATACTCAAGTGCTGCACTATATCTTAAACATGCAGAACAAGAGCCTAGCTGAAAGTGATACACCAGATCAAATTGCTATCATAAATTCTTCATAATTCAATAAAAACACAGCGCAGACTTTGTGTATCTAATACATTTTCACTGTCTTCTTTTAGTATTCTGAGACACGCCGTTGTGCGGCGGAATGGCAGCACTTGACTGCTCCTGACTTGTGATTCGTAAATTGAACCAAAGGACAAAGAGGTGAAGAGACGATGAGGTGGAGAGACACAAGGAGAGAATGAAAGCACGGAATAGTAGCACACTTCTGTGGCTCATCATCACCACCTATTCCCGCTTGGCAATATATCTGTCAAAGCCCTCATCACCATCACAAGGTAGTCTTCCACTGATAATGACCCATTTAAAGTAAATAGCTCTGATCATCAGCATAGTAACCATTATCATAGATATATAGCCAAGCATGTGACTACTGGGGTGTCACCAGCATACTGAATGTTTGTAATATGCATATGTGTGTATGAGGAGAGTGTGTGTTCCTCTAAACATCCATTTAGGTGGCATTTAAAGGCATAAAGCTATAGCATTTGACTTACTACTGATCCAACTTTCCAGAGGAAATAGTCAAGTTATTATTCAGACATGGATTTATTGTTTTATTTTATATAATATTAGTTATTATAAAACAATCCTGATGCATCATTTTAAATGACTGATTCCAATGCACAGTCATAAATATTTAAACTACCTTGTGGTTCATTGCCAAAAATCTTGCAGGAGGTGAGACAGTGAATTATAAAGAACACTACACATAAAAAATTGAATATGGAAATAAGTAAATGATTCAAACTACAAAACAATCAGGCAGAAGCATTCAAATGCTCTCCATTAAGTCCGTGTTCAAGTTTATAGGGTTCCAATATCAAGCAGCAGCTAGTAAATACAAATAATTCTTGAGTATGTTTTTCGCTTTGTTGCATATTTTAATGATAATGTCTCCTTCTTGAGCCATCCGACTCATAAGAACTTTTTAGCAAATTTGGATTGATGAAGTTCTGAAAGATGGAGTTCATTCCTCGTCTCGCCAGTGAAGTGTAATCAGGGGAAAGGCTTGAGCTGAGTCTGCTTTTATATATCTATATATTTTAAATCATTCAGTGTTGGTCTACACTTAGCAGATTTAAGTCGTAAAATTAAACGTCAATGTGTACATACAAATGAATGCAAGTGTTGTGCATTAGCATAATTTCGTGCATATTGCATTCCCAAGTATTGCATCTTTTAGTGCTGGTCACATTCAGTTGAGGGACAGCATAAAATGGAGCATTTGTTTTGATAAATTATTCTGTTGCAACACCACCAGAGAGCTGTTTTCAGATGTGTATTAGCCAAACGCAATGTCCAGGAATTAGCTGGAACATGATGTGTGGAGTGTGCATATTTCCCTGTCCTTCATTAGAAATGAAATAAATTATGCTGATGTAACATTTCAATGATTACTATTTAATAAAACAGCATAATTAAAATGCAGGCGCAAAGGATGTTATGTGTATTGATATGTGTGCACATGATGTGCATCTGCAGAATCACACACATGCAGTCATTCACATACAAGGTCCCACACTCACACATATACACACACACAGACTGAGTGCAGGTGGTGTGTGGCACAGCCTGAGGCTATCTGTCTACCGTTGTGGCTCTAGACGGCCTCCCACTTCCATCAGACCGCCAGTCACAATAAAGCTGTTTTTTAACATATGTCTGGGGATGAAAAAAATGTCAGGGACTTGTTTCCTGGGGGTCCCCAAATGAGAAGACTACTGGTGTGTTTTAATGACCTGTAGTCTGAAGGTGAGAATGAATACATGGCCATAAAAAAACACCTTGTTCGACAACACTCACATGATAACAGCAGCTTTAGAAATATCTGCAATCAGAGGGAAGCTCAGAACTGTCGGTGCTGCAGTTTCGACCACATACAGCCTACTTTCTAATATGTGGTAAATAATAAATAGATGTTTATGTTTGATTCTATCCAACACTCGTGTGCTTTCATGACCCTGCAGTGTTTTTAAACCCAGATTACCAATGTTCATCTGTCTTCAATTACAGTTACTGTACGTGAAATTGCAAGTACTGCACAAGAGTCTGCAGGCGGTTGGAAAAGGTTTTTCTCTCTCACACACACACACATAACGTACTGTGTGCACCAGTGTGTACATATATAACACTACATGAATCACAAACCAACATGGGCGTTCTCCTGTCTTTATACTTCCTTCCTTCCAGTATCTCCACCAGGACCAAGTTTCTCATAAAGCTTGCATAATTTTATGGCTCTCAGATGCAAGTCCCAGGTAGCTTTATTGTTAATGTACAAAATTATCAGACTATAACTTTGCATTGCTGTGCATATTCTCTTCATTACGCCTGCTCCTTCAACCGTTCAGTCTGTGCTGTCTTTCAGAGGTTTGGATAGACCTAATGAAGATTTACTGTATATTATGCAGATAGGGACCCACTTTCCCCTCAAAACAGCCAATATAAACTTGCTTTAACTCATTCTGTGTCAGGGTACACTCAGAAAATTAATGTAATAAAAACACACATACGTCCTCATAAAGGTTAATGAATATAAATATAAACAGTGGGACATCAGCATAATTTCATGTATTTTGCGAATTGGGTTCAGGTAGTTTGTCTGGCCTTTGCTGGCAGCGGCGAATGCTGGAGAGAAGGTAGTTAGGGCCTGGTGCTCTGCCAAGCCAAACTCCTGAAGCATGCAGAGGGCTAATGTTTTGCCTCTGATGTGTGGCACTGAAAAACCACAGGACTGCTCGCAGGGTCCACTAAAACTCCATCACTCACTCACACCCCAGAGACGGCGAGATGGAGCGACAGCGTGGCGCACCAAAGGGAGTAGGCAGGAAAGGAGAGAGATAGAGGTGAAGAGAGAGAAAAAGGAAGAAGGTGGTGTAGGGAGGTAGCCCCCCAGTCACAGTGTTACAACCACATGATTGAGGAATGGCTGCATAAAAAAAGGGGAAATCAAGGCGGAAAAATAGAGTGACTGTGTAGTCAGGGTGTCTTAATGCATATTCCATTCATCTTTTTTCCTCTAAAATTTCTCATTCCTCAGTGGCACGGGTAAATCAGATAGCCTGTATCAGATGGAAACCAATGGAAGATTCCGGAGTAGATCAAAGGTGTGGCTGCAGTTTCGATAAGTCTACTTGTCATCCAGACACAGTTCATCTGTCTTAAATGGCTGCCCATTTCTCTTGTCAGATAGGAGAAAGTCTATATATAGCTGTGATTAAGATGTCTGGACCAACTCTTTTAGTCTTAAGTCAATAGGAGATTTCCAAGGCCTCAGCTGACAGTGTAACACTACCTATTAAGGGTATTTGTTTTAAATTAGCGGTTGAGAGTTCTTCTTATAAGCTTGCATGCTTTTGACATGGTGATATCGCTGTGGTAACAACTTCATTGTTTGGCACACTACCACTTAGTTGATCTCATCTAAGTACAACTATTGGCCGGCTGAGTTATTCAGAGTGATTTCACAGTTTGCTTTCAAACAAATACGCAGCCAAGAAAAGTAAAACTTCTCACACTTTTGCAAAATACTGCAAAGCAATGCAGCTTATGTGTTTTGTGTTGGAAAAGTTGTTAAGTTGTGCTTGCAGCTAGTGAATGCAAGTCGTAAATGAACCTATCTAGATACTAACTGTCCGATCGATTAATGTATTTTTTAAATTTAATATCTTCTTACTGAAAATGTCACTGGATAGTAAACAAGTGTAAGAATGCTGATGTGAATGTCCCTGATGTCTCCTCTTCATCATTAAATCCCCAATGTTTTTTTTTGTTGCGAATTAAACAGTAAACAGTCGCAAGTGGGATTTCATGGACATCGTGCACGTCATGCTGTTTTATTTGATCACTTTCTGGCTTTCAGGCTTAAATTTTATTGATTAATAAGGTGAGATTCAACCAGAAAGCCACAAGAGAGAGGGAAACATTTAAAGTCGAAACTTTTAAAGAAATTAAAAAGTCTGTGGACTTTGGGCTGCCCTGGATGAGTCTTTAAATATACTTCAAAGATTTTCCAAGGAAAATTTTTGCAATTAGCAGTACATTGGCCAGTTAAATGGAGGCATTAGGAGATATTTTCAGTGCTGCCAACCAACTATGAGGTTGCTACAGTTGCTACATGCTGGTTGATTTGTTGCTGAAAGTTTCTAAATCATGTGATAATGCTTTTACATGATGGTTACATGGTGTAATGACATTAACTATGTAGGGCTGGTCATAACTTTGCCACTCTGGGGGGAAAAATAAAAGAATAATGATAACTAAAGAAAAAAAAAAGCACAGAAAAATGTGCCAAGGGTAAAACTGGTCATCCTATTAAATGTTAAATACTGTACTTTTAATTCAGTTTAATGCAAAGTGTTTTACAATGCACTGCCCTGAGATGCTTTATCATATGTATACAGCATTTTAATGTACCACAATACTTTATCTCTTTGTTTTAAACACTGTAAAAGTGTGAAAAAACTAAATCCCCTCACACAGTATGATTTGACAGCATCCAAAAACAAACAAATATGGCCTCTTTAGTGTCCTTTTGGAGCACAGGGCACCAAACACAGCTGCTGAGAAAAACCCTGCCTTTCCCTGTTCGGTTTGTGAAGCCTACAGAGACTTCTCGCAATCTCTGAGGCCCCTCCGCCACTTTAATACACCACAAATGGGACTCACACACTCTACACACTACAGGCATAGAGTCTCTTGCTACCGCTGCATGATGTCACTGGCAAACACTCAATGTGGGGAACACACGGCCAAACAGCGAAACAATTTGTTTAATCATAAAGTGCATTTACATAAGGCAACGGCTGCATAAATGAATGCATAATTGAACAGGTTAATGCATAATGTAGTGCTCCCCCGGGACAATAAATAAAGTGCCTTTTGAAAACGTGTGAGACAGAAAAAGAGAGAGGGAGAGAGAGAGAGGGAGAAAGAGAGACAACACTACCCACCCAGCGTCAGACAAAACATGAAACACGTTCCAACGAGACAATGCCAAGGCCACCGAGGTAGAGAGAGAAAGGGAGAAAGAAAGAAAGGAATATGGCAGGAAATAAATAAATAAAGAGGTGAAGTCTTGCTAAGAGGATTTCAGGACATGCTTCGTTTCTTTCCATAATCTGTCTATTAGCACCAAAGTATTTCCAGCTCTCATAACCATGGCAGGGACACTATTAGTGACAAGCTCACACACCAATACAACTTAACACTGCCTCCTGGGAATTCATCCTTCACTCTCTGTTTGTTCTCTTGTTTCCTATTTCTCTCTCTTTCCTTGGCTACCACTCCTTTACAACCATTTTCCCCCCTTTGCAGAATCTTCGTTCCTTTCCTTTTCCTCCTTCCATTTCTTTATCCACTAATATTCTGCCTCTCATTTTTAAGTCCAATGTGATTTTCTTTGTTAAAGGCACAACCGGCTCGTCAAGAAAGTCCAGATATTTTTAAATGGACAAATTCTATTCAAAAAAAGGGTAGGAGACCATCAGCCGATCAGTACCAATGATTCCAGCTCTCTACACTGTCATGTTACACACCAGTTTCTGGCTTGTTGAGGAAGAAAATCTACAAAAAAAAAACAAAAAAAAACATGAAACGATTCATAATTGAAAATTACTGTTTCTATGAAGGTCAGCGGGTGAATTTAGCTAATTCCTTACTTACTCTAAGGTTGTGATGGCTTTGATCAGGTAAAAAGTAAAGTATGCTGAGATAGCCTTGTACAGAAAGCCTGAGATGTTAAATCTATTATTATATTATTCTGTTGCAGCTAAATGTGGTGCATTGTAAGATCACTTTTGAAATGAGCTCCAAACATTTGTCCACCATGGGTCCAACAAATGTAGAAATTCCCCGTGACAAGGTCTCTAAAACGAATGCATTTTACAGGAAATAACATACTATACAACTGTTCGACAATTTGGAGTAATACCACCTGTAAAACTGATAAAATTTCATCAAATAATGCAGAAATTTAAACTAAAAAGTCTATAAACATGGACATATGTGGTAAGGTTTGGGCAAGGAAGACATTAAGTCAAGGTTAAGGAATCAGAGACATTAATATACACAGACACAAATTCTTTGTCGCAAAAAAAATACTGTTCATGTTCATGATTCCTGTTGTTCACTGAAAAAGACTGATTGAAAACTATGAACATTAAAAATAAGACATGGTAGTATTTTAAACGTAGCGTCACATGTTTTATGACATGTTCCATCCTCATGCTAAGTTGGTAACATTCGCCTTTTTGATGCTTAGGATGATTTTTGAATTTGTGAATTGAAGGCAAGATGCCAAATATTCAACTACAAAACATGTCATATCAAAATCCCTTTGTAAACTAAGCAGATTAGAGGCATTTTTGACCATGTCTTTTTAACTGATACTTGTGATACTCAAAGATGGAAAAAAAACAGACTTCCAGGCTTATAAGGAATCACAGTCTGTCTTCTTCTGCATGGCTCCAACATCCACATCCTTTAAAAACCCTGATAAATTCAACAACTAGAAAAAAAGCTAAATCAAAACAAACCGGCTGTATTCATTAAAGCCGCTGTTATGTGCATCTCAGAATATACACAGATACCTGTCAGTGTCTGTTTCCATCGCGTTGGTCCACATCGCAAACATTGCATGTGTGTTCGTGTGTACGTGGCTGTCAGGTGAGATTGCAACATTTGCGCTGTGATGTGTCACACCTGATTATGGCTACGTGTTCCCTTCTTTCTCCCCAGTGCGCTGCAAACATGTGAGATGCATGCATGAGTGTGAGCGTGTGACAGGCAGACATCAGTGGAGGTTTGGCGGTTGATGACAGCGCCGCGACCTCTGATGACGCCCTCCATTTTGTCACCGCCGACTCGTGCAGATTACCCCCAGCGCCATCTTCTTACTCTGTATGCTAATGAAACAGAGAGATGGAGTAATGAGAAAAGAGTGACAGATAAAAAAAAGAGGGCGAAAAGAGTAAAAAAAAAAAGGAAAGGCACAGGAAACAGTGCATGAAAGAATATGTGAGGAAAGAGAGAGACATGAAACAAAGTGTTTGAATGAGTGTCACAGAGTGGAAAATAAGAGATAAAGAATAAAAAACACAGGGCATGTCTGTGAAGATACACAGTGTGAGAGAGATGAAAAACGAATACAGTAGGTAGAATGTGAAAGAGCAAGAAGGAGGGAGACTAATGAAGGTCATCAGCAGCCATATTGGGGCTCCCTTGGATAGAAATTTAGGCAGTGAGGTAGGGGAGGCTCCGGCGAGTATGATGAATACGATTATAGGTGTGTGACAGTAATGAATTCAGGGCGTGGAATAGAAAAGGGATATAGGCCTCTGAGAGTGTTGAATTTCAAACAGGGACACCGACCAGCCGCTGCTGTGCCACTGATCGCTCTGAATGTGTGTGTGTTTTCCTTGTGTCCACGCGTAGGTATGTGTACGTGTGTGTGTGTGTGTGTGTGCGTGTGTGCGCCTGTGGGGATGGCTTTGTGCCGAGGTAAGCGAGTGAGAGATGCAGTCCGGCCTGTAATTTATGTGAAAACTAACAGAGCTGTCCCGAGATGTCATTAGCTAAAAGGCAAATTTCATTATTTCGCTAATATGAGGCATGATGACTCTTTTTGATGTCTCCCTCCCCTCCTCTTCTTCTTCCTCGCTGCTCCCTCCCTTTTTCCACCGTATCCACGCCTCCCGCCGCTTTTTTGTCTATTTACCCCTTCCTTTCTCCTTCTCCTCCCCCCCCCCTCCCCCATTCAGAGGATCTCCTTATTCAGAGCAGCTTTCCCTTTCAAGGTTGAAGAAAATGGCCATGTGTCTGTGTATGTGTGTGCGGGGGGAAAGTGAGAGTGATTTTCATTCGTGGTCCCCCTGAATGAGGTGATGGTGACTCACCTTCAGCCCACAACCATGCACACATATACACACACACACACACAC
>JAQNCA010000015.1:12160798-12173266 GCA_029783725.1 Acanthurus tractus
GTGTGTGTGTGTGTGTGTGTGTGTGTGTGTTTATGTGTGTCCCACTCTCCCTAATGGTGACGATGATGACATGTTCTCCATTAGACTAGTCAGTGGGCCACGGCAGATCTAGCATATTAATGATGCTGATGATGGCTTCTTTAATTACCTTCATCTGCTGCTGCATGGCCCGACTCTTCTCCCCGAGTCCCTTTCATCTCACTCGCTCCTACGCATGCTGCTGGGTTGTTTATCAGTGGCTGCCATTATTGAAGTCCCTTATCTTGCATCTAGCCTGCATGAGAAAACTACGTTGCCAGCCTTGGTGGACGTTTTCTTAACTTGCCAGATGAAGTCCCCCCCCCCCCGGTAGGTATCTTTTTAATATACAGATGAAACTCTGATTTCAGATGCAGACCAAAACATGTCCAGATCACTGAATGTCAGAAACTGCCAAATACAGAAACCCAGCATGAAATGATTCATAATCATCCAGACTTAGCCTTTAATCAGACAGTTTGGATGTTTTTTTACATGACTTTTTTGCTTTTTAGAAAGAAACAAAATAGTCAAAGTAAGGAATACAACAAAAGAAATTGTTTTGGAATTGCACTAAACTAGTGAGTTACATGATTTCAAAGTGTTAGTGCAGAGATTGTGCAATAGTTAGCAGGATTAGCAGTGCAGCAGGATTGGTGAAAGAAAGACGTATATAGTGCATATCTAGGACTTCTACATTTGTTGGTAGCCTCTAACAAAAGAGAGCTAAAAATGGCTGCTGGATGTGAGGGATTCTCTGTTGGCAGACCAGCCAACACTCAGTTGTCCAGGTGACCGACCTGTAACAGTGCTCAGCTTTCTGCAGCAACACAAAAGAATCATTTTAGGGTTTTATTGTTGTTGTATTGTAGAGTGATGAGCTGATGCAGCAAGAGTTTAAAAAACAAACAAAAAATGGAACACTGCCAGCCAATTTGCACATACAGTTTGCATATTGCTTTTCCTAAATTGTATATTTGTTTAGCACCATCACAAAATGTTCCACAATAAATAACATGCAGAAGTGGAAGGTTTCATTTATATATATATATATATATATATGCTAAAAAACAAAAAAAGAAATTAGTAAAAAAAAGGGGCTGTGTCAAAATGGTGAAATGAAAAAGAAGCTTAAATTCATGCAGTGGGATTTTCGTTTTTATAATATTAATCACAGCAGTTTTAACTAACAAGTCTTTCTTCTTTAGTTTAGGGGATTAAGGATGACTTTGAATAGGTTAATATTAAACAGCTCTTTTGGAATTTGCACAGACTGTTTTCGTGGAGCAAAACTTGCAGCTAAGGTGAGATGTTTAAAAGCTAGCCTTGAACGATTACAATTATGGCATTCTTACTTACTTTTTAAATAAGATGATGCCAAATGAGTGGCAGGTATGATTTGTAAAGACTCGTTACAACTTATTTTTCAAGTGTTAGAAACCTCAGCCAAGGTCACAAACACACAGGTATATAAATGTCAAGAGTCTGAACTTTGTACTAATTTGAATTGGCCTCGGTATTTTGCTTAAGCTAAAAGTAAAAACGTGTTTTACAAACTCTGAGAAGTAAAGGGTTTTAGTTTCTCAACATTTAAAAAAAAAAGTAATTATAATATAATTATAATCTATTGAACTAAACTAAATGTGACCCAAGAGAAAGACAGCCTTTAAATACCTTTCTTGCTTATAACTAAAATCATCATTCCTCTTATGCCCCCCCATGAACCCTTGCATTCAACAACTTCTTCATGATTCATCTGCATCCATTGACTGAAACACAAACATATCGGCTCTTTTTGGTGAAGAAAGACAGTGTGACACCTGAGAAGGACACAGGAAAGTATGAAGACAACATGAGAGAAATAGTGGTCGGTTTGTCTGCTCAGCTGTCTCTTGAACAAATTACAGGACTTTAGCTTAATGAGCTGTGTTTAAGGGTGATGGGACACAAGGACACACATACACACACACACACTGAACAAATACCAAAGTCCATTCCATGGTTAAACAGTCAGACAATTGGTCCACTTCTCTTTATTCATCAACTAAACAAATGAGCTCCATTCGTCCGTTCTCATTTCTCTATCATCCAACCTGTGTGTGTTTGCGTGTGTGTGTGTAAGTGTGTGTGCACATTAAAACTGTGATCCAGTGTGGGTCATTCTAAGCTAATTAGGCCAGACTGAGGGCTTCTCTCAGGTATAATGAGTGAGATCAATGAACATGAGAAGATATCAAAGCCAACTCTCTCGAGCATTATCAAAATGAAAATACAGCTCACTAAATATTTGCCAAGTTCAGCTGCACAGCTGTATTTCAAATCAGAGCAAACATAGACACGTACAGGTGAAAACTCAAGCTTTTTCCCCAAAAATGACAAGAAAGAAACATTAGTTATCTAAATCACAGTCAATCACCAACCTTAACATGAAGAATTAATTTTGAATTTGACACTTTTGCAACCACAAATAGTGTTAAAACTTTATGCTTAATACTTTTTGTTTGTAAAAAGGTTTACAAGTTAGGTTTAGTGCCAAAACCACTTGGTTGGAACGAGGTTATTATCATTGTTTGCTTAAAATATCTGATCTTTCAAGGTCTGGCTAGGTTAAGACAAAAACTATTTGGTCAAGGTTAGGTAAAGATTATCTTTTGGGTTACCACATCTGGCTCTGTTGCACAAAACATGACTGCAACCTCTCAGCTTGCCCCATCCTACATCTTGTCTTAGACAAAAAACAACAACAACAACAACAACAACAACAGCTGTTTGGGGCACTGACAAAGCAGGCTGCAAAATTTCCTGATGTTGCCCTAAAAACACTGAGGTTTGTCGCCACAAAATGATTCCAAAATGTCCTGAAATTTGATAAATTCAGCCGGTTAAAACTGTCAGTGTGGCTTCCAACGCGAGTCTTTTGCTTGGCAGCAATCTCCCTAAGGTGTCACTCCACCATCAACATCTCCTCCAACCTCCTGGTGAGAAAATGAAGCCCATATGGACCTGGATTGAATGTTGATACGTTGCATGTGAACTGTCCAAATTTTATGTATTTGTGGTTTGCATAGATGTAAACTTTTAAAAACTTTTTTTTTGGTGACTGGGCTGCTATCATTGCTGGAGTCTGGAGGAAAATGGAGAAAAACTGGAGCAAATTACATTTTGCCATGCTCAGCTCCATGTCCAAATACTGTGCACAGAAACACAGTGTCTTGGATCTTTTGTGATTCAGTGTTTTGCTCAAGGATACTCAAGCAGGCACCAGGCTTGTCTGTCTAATCACTAGGCTGGTCCCCCGTTGACTCAGAGTGATTAAAAGCTACTGTCTAATTGTATTTCTATAGCATGACATCAATAGTTGTAAAGATTTAGGGCAACTAAGAAAAGTTTATGGGAATAAAAATGTGCTTATAAAGTTTTGCTATCTGAAAACTTCTCTGCAACTTCTCATTAAAACTGTTTGAAATCTTTTACCACATGCTAAAGGAAGTTGAGGTAAACACACTAATGACCGTGATTGTCTGTGAGCGTGTGTGTGGTTGAGAGAGAGAGAGAGAGAGAGAGAGAGAGAGAGAGAGAGAGAGAGAGAGAGAGAGGGAAAAGGAGAGAGGAATGATCTGATCAGTTACAAAAACATGCCTCATGTTTACCACAGCTCATATTTGAACTGGACTCATGCAGGGGGACGGGACTTAGTGAGAGGTGCATGTGTGTGTGTGCGGGCATATGTGTGTGTGTGTGTGTGTGATGAATGGCATACATGCAAGCAAAAAATAAAAAGTGGGAAAAAAAAGCCTGGAAGATAACGTTCAAATCCCTTTCTTCATATCAGAAAGGAAAGACACAACAGACCCAGAAAATGCAAAAACGACTCTGCATGCAACACACGCACACACACACTGTTGCATACAAAGACACACAGAGAAAGACAGAGCTATCTGAGGTTCAGCTACTGTGCACTGAGGCAATTTGTAATATAGATTTCCTCTATAGGCCACTGTAGTGTACCATTTACCATTTCAAACCCTTTGATTTTTTTTCACCAGCGGATAATTCATCTTCTGCTGGTCAATAACAGAGATTGGGACCTAATGAAGGAGTCATAGTCAGAACGGCCATCAAACTGGTGTTTAAACACTGTTTGAGTCAAATTCATGGAAAAGCTCATCTGTTGTTGAGATGATGGAAGACAGCAAGAATGCAAAAGGGAAATGTAAGGGATTGTATATGCTTGCGAGATATCAGCCAGAGAACACACATACACAGACATACAGATAAGCACATACACACACTCCCAAACAGTTTACTACAAACGCAGGCGTAAAATAAACAAACAGCCAAAGATTGATTCATCGGATCATTTAAAAACAATAATGTAATGACTCAAGATCAAGTAACAAATGGCCTTTGTTGTACTTTAAACACCGTGTTTATACTGCGTGCATGCATTAAATAGTCGTTAGTCAAACAAAAGCCAGATTGGAAGTCTATGACTGATAATTTTCTGAATTCCTCTAGTTTGTCAATCCATTAGCGCCACCTGATAGGAAGCTGCACTGTTGGTTTTAGTGACTAGATGCTGCAGGCTATTGTTACATGCACAACAGAAACTCCTGGGATCGGAGCCTTAAAGGACTAGTTTCACTTTTTTTTTAGGGAATAAGCTTATTCACTTTCTTGCTGAGAGTCATAAAAGGAGATCAACGATATATACAAAGTTATCGTAGCACAGTGTGTAGCATTTAGTGGCTTCTAGCAGTGAGTTTGCAACCTACTGAATATTCTGCTGCTCATTTTTCTCTTTTCACTGTGTAGGGAAGATTACATATGCTGCAAAACTCTCAAAAGAACAAGGTAGAAAGAGACAGTTTTTAGTTTTTACATTTTGGGCTATTGTAAAAAAGACAGCGGTGTAACATGGTGGAATCCATGGAGGAGGGCCCCCTCCCTCTGTAGATATAAGGAGCTTTTTCTAAGATAATAAAGATACAAATGATTCTGCTTTTCAGGTGATTATACACTCATGAAAACACACATATAAACAATATATTCCCATTAATACCACTACATCTTACACACTGGACATTTAAATATGAGAATACAACTAACATCTGGTTAATCATAACTGCATTGAGAGTTTTAAGTGATACAATGTATAATAGTGAAACACAGTTTAGAGTTTAAAACACTCAATCCATAAAAAATATTTAGATATTTTTGCAATATTGTAGCACATGAGGTATATCACTATCATAAAATATTAAAGCTTATTAGCTTTATGACATCCACTGCAACCCTTTCAACAATTTAGCTATCTCTACTCCAGTCCAAGGAAACTATTCCATCCAATGATGAGGAAACAGAGCTGCACTTTACGCTTATATTCAAACACTACTAGCCACTGCCATGTGTTCGCCACGCATGACTCTGATTTGACAGACTTATGACTACTCGACATGTCGTGCAATATGTTTGATCAAAAACTGTACAACAGAGAGGAGAGATGAAAGGATTTTAAACAGTTGAGAAATAGATGAAGAAGTCTCTGGGAGCACTGGCCTGGCTACTGACTGACCAATCAACTGGCCTAAGTCAGTGTCTTTTTGGCCCTGGGCATTCACCATTGTCAAGAAAAATGGAGAGTCTTGCTATGCAGGCTGTATTATTCACAAGGACAGAGTGAAAGTAAAAGGGTAGGTGAGAAAGAGCTATGGAGAGAGAAAAATAGAGACAGGAGGAAGGGGAAACATGTATGGACGAAAGAGTGAGAAAACGAAGGGACGGTGAACAGAGTCGGAACACAAAGAGAGTAAAAAAAAACCCAGAAAAGTAGAAAACGGAGGGAAAAAAATCTGAAAAAAATGCAAAATCAAGATCCGGGAGAGAACCACTGTGCATGGCAGCTTAAGACAGAATTCAAAGTTTGTCGAATCTAAATGAACATCACTTCCCCGTCCTGGCTTTACCCTTAATTATCCATTCTGCCTTTGTACAGCGGCGGCTCAGCTCTGACAACCGCTCTCCCCAGAGACCCCCCCAACCCCCTCGCTCACAGGCAGAACATTAGGGAATATCAGGGAATATTACACCCAGGAATTAACGCTCCAAATCACCTTGCCAGGTTTAGGTCCCACATACACCCCTCCCTGTCTTGGACAAGATAATCCAGGCTCTAGCACCGGATATATGCCACTAATCATCAAAAAGGGAAGAGGAGGTGCAGGGAGAGAGAAAAGAAGGGGGAGCTGCCGGGAGGAAGACCTTGGAGGGCATGGGAGGAGAGGAGAGAAGAGGAGAGGAGAGCTTAATATATGTGGATTGGTACAGTAGATCTGGTTTAAATATTCCCTAATATAGACTCACAAAATGTTTCACTTTCACAATGACTCTATTGACGTTATATATTTTGTTGAGTTATGTACTTTATCATCCCAAATGTTTCCTACAAAGTTCAAACCCAGAAATATGTGTAATTTAATCCAAGGTAACGGTGCATTTCATTTTGTCGCCTGTCGCTAACTTGCAGGGTAACACCAGTCAGAAAGTGAGGGAGGAAGCCAGCAAACGTGACTGGAAGTGAATAAAAACTTTACTACATTACCTCATTTCTGCATGAGTCACACTGATAGATTTTCATCTGCAATGTCTGCTGTTTAACAATGAAATAAACAAATCCTGTGATCCCACTTTACAAAGTCATCAAACTACGTCTTTCCCTTTCAGTTGAAAGAAATAGAGACCTCGAGAAGCAGACATCACACATTGTGTGTCTAAGTAAGAGTACAAAGAAAAAAGGTTGGGTCAGCTACAGAAGTCAATACACTGACTGGCAGACATGAGATAATAACATTAAAATGGTATTAAGTGGTAAATATGATGTATCTTTGTGTGAGTACACACAGTATCTCGGTGGTTCATATGACAAACACCTCGCCTGCGCTGTGTTTTAAGCCCATTTAAACAAACACAAATATGCTATTTGCTGAGGCTATGTCACTCAGGTCTGCTGTGTATTTATTTACCAGGTCCTGTGCATCCTGTTTTTCTCGCTCTGCCTTCAGTTTGTGATCGACAGCCTGCTGAAGATTCCTCCTGAGCTCTGCCACCTCCGTCTCCAGTCTCACAGCCATTGACCTGCACACACAAACAAAATAATTGAACATATTGCTAAAGTGGAATAAGGTTAATTCAATAAAATTACCCACCCAAATATCTCACATGAATTTTAAGTCATTTCAATTTTTTTTCACATTTAACATCCATTATTAAAATAAACATCCTTAAAAAACAAGCACAAACACATTTTAAGTACTAAATTCTAACGTTAAGTTTCTTGAAAATCCACATCTTCAGGTGTGTTTAACGTACACATAGAAAGTGTGAGTATGTGTGAGTGTATGTGCGTGTGTATATGTGTGTGTGTGTGTGTGTGTGTGTGTGTGTGTGTGGCAGCCGAGCTAAGGGAATGTGAAGGGGTCTATTCCTGCCACGCAACTGTGCGTCTGTGTGTATGTGTGTCAGTTAGCGTCTGAGAGTGTGTGTGTACATGTGTGCGAGTGAGTTTGTGCGTGCCAGCTGCCCTGGCTACAGCCAGATCAATACGACAAATGATTACCATTTCCACAAACCTCCCTCCACAGCTTCGCTTCGGCCGCTCAGTGAGCCTCAACACCCTCGCCAGCCCCCCCTCCACATATACACACACACACACTCACAGACCAAAACAAACCAGCCCCATGCTTGACCCACAACTCTAAAAGCAAATATTACGAATAAAAAAAAGAGAGAAATTACAAGTTTATGAATAGTAAAAATATTTTGGGCTTGTGTAGGCAAAAGTTTCGGGACAGTGGGCTGAAGTCACTCTATTATGGATTTTATAGTTAAAATAAGAATGACTATGCAAGGAGACCACAAAGTCAGCATTTACACATTGTTGTTATTGGCATTTGTGTTAAGTTGACAAATCCAAAGCAAAGCAAAACTAATACACAGTTAGGTATTTAACTCAGGGATCATTTGGTCTACTAACTGCTAAAAAACAAAGACCTCTCACTAGTTATTAAATCTTATATTTTATGTTTTTATTTGAACAAATGTCCTTTTTTAACAAACCAACAGTCCAAATAGAATGTAAAGACAACCACAAATTATTTATATGAAAGAAACTGGGATCGTAATTTTTATTAATACATATACATATTTTTACTTTAAAAAAATGGCTTCAAGACTAATCAAAATTTAGATTTTTGTCAATCATCTGATAAATCATTTCAGTTCAAATGTAAGGTCTTTCAGGCTGCTTTTTTTTATATCTGTCTTTCAGTCTTTTTGAGAAAGTTGACAGATGTGTGAGACCGATGCATGTGAAAGAGATCCACAGCCTGACTCGAATTGGGGGAAAAAAAATTTGGTCAGTGTCTCAAACCCCCAGGCCAACAGTAATAAAAATCATTCTGAGTAGATGATTCATCATAAAATTATTTTATCTAATTGCATCAGTTAAGACGAAGGTATACTCATAAAAATTCGAAAATATATATTCAAAATACATTAAAATTGACCGTCTGTGTGCATCTTAGCACACAGATTAATTGACTAAATGTTTCAGCAATGAACTTTAAACTGATGCTAACAGAGTAACTCATAGGTAGTAAAAGCTGAAGAAGGAGCAGAACAGCCAAAACAAAAAGGAAAGAAAACGCCTGATAGATTGGTCCGTGGAGAGAACACATGATAGGATGAACAGAGTGGGAGAGAGCAAGGAAAGTAAGAGAGGAGGCATCCTGTGGAGAAAGGAGGGGATTTCCCACAGCACAGATGGAAGCCATTAGTATGGTGTTGTTGCTTAAAACCCTTTCATGTCTTTGCAGTCATTAGATAATACTGGGTTAACAGTACACAGCATGAATCTGCAAATGGATATAATATGCAGACGCAGCAATTGTTTTACCGCTCGGTACCTACAATTCGTTTAAATTTAATAAAATGCAATAATTCAGAATCTAACCTATAAAGTCTCCATGCCGAGTTTTAAATTGTTGGTTGACGATGAAAATGTTCCATGGCTCAACTTAACCGAGAAACTCCCTAAGACGGAGACCGCTGCAGTGAGGTCATGTCGAAGCCAAAGCCACAACCACAGCTATGCGCGCACAAACAGACACACACAAACACACACTCCACTGGGTGATACATGCTTTCTGATGTCATCACCGCAGCCCTGGTGACACACAGGGGTCAACCAGGGGTCTCCCTTTTGAACTCTGAACTCTGTGACCTAACATCTGCTTACCCACCGTGTCCCATCGATACACATCTTCAGATTTCTGTTAGATTCAGTCAGGATCAGAAATTTGCAGAGAAGAACGCTCATTATCAGTTGATTTTTAGATCTTTTAGAAATGTTATACAATATTTGAAAGACCTAGAAGTTTGGCAATTTTCTTTGTCGACTCACTTAGACAATGTACGTATTTAGAGCTCAAGGCTGTTCTGTTTAACACATGTTCAGTTAAACAGCCTACTGTATGCCGCCATAAAAAAAGCAAAATGTTTTTGATTACTGAGCTTACACAGGGGATGATGGGAAATGGGATAAGAGAGGAAGCTTCGTTCCCTCTCTCCCTTCTTACCTTATTTTCCCCTCTGCTAGCTTTCCCTCATTCAGGCACCCCTCCATCCGCCTCGCCTCCTCTGCACAGGCTGCCAACTCCTCCACTGAGCAGGAGAGAGAGAGAGAAAGAGAGAGGAGAGAGACAGGGGAAGAAAAGTGTGAGATAAAGTGCAACAGTTCACTCCAGGCGCTGTTGTTGGTTAGGATTCATTAGTGTGGGCCTAATTTAAATGGCCATATGACAACAAAGAAGATGTTTTCCCAGATGAAATATTAATAAAATTGTGTCTGAGAGGTCTTGAGGTTGAGTTGATTTTTTTTGTTACGTATTTGCAGAGAGAAATACATAACACGAGCAGATCAACACTGCTTCACATCTTCCAGCGGACCAGGATTAACAGAATAAGTCACAAAACATGCAAACGAAAAAGGTGATTATTTAAGCGAGTTCAGCACCGGTGGGAAAATATGAACTGCGAGGCACCTTCAGAGCCAAACACAGAACTCTGCCACAGAAGAGGCACTGAATGCTTATCAGAGGCAGAGGAGGAAGTGAGTGAAAGTATTGCACTGCTTACACCGAGACGGGGCAGCAGCCCTTTTGTTGTGAGACAAAAGAAGCGCTCCCAGGCTCTGTCAATAGATGGCACTCTTTACCTTAAGCAGGCCACTTGAGCTTACACTCCTGACTGCATCCCTTCAATCACATTCCCTTTTCAGCCGGCTCCTCCGACTACATGCAATAAAACCCCATTGTCCTACACTTAGTAGTTTAGCACATTGAACAGATGTATAATAAACCACTAGTCAGGTTCCACGAATAGGTTTGCTTTTGCAGGCCCTCTTCAGTTTGAATTTAAAATTTAAGATTTGCTTTCGCCCGCTCTGTTTTTTTTTTGTTCTTTATACTGTTTTGTGAGTCAATGTTTCCTCATAGCTCTTAAACCTTTTCACTAAATTCAGTATTCATTGAATATAACATAAACTGTCAGCCATCGGTGGCCAAGGCTGGTGAATATTGAGAAGGTGTGCGCACTGAATATGTAGAGGTGTGAGTGCGTTCCTGTGTATGTGTGTATTGAATATTTACAGGACGGACCTTGACTTTGTGGGTGTGCATGTGTATTTGAGTGTGTGAAATAGAAATAAAGAAATGTTGCATGCGTATTGCTGTAATGCTTTTAGGGGCACGCACCACACTGTGTTGGTAGTAGTGGGACAGATTGAATGGGGAGAAACTAAAAAACCAATACCAGAAAGGAAGAAACAGAGAAAAGAAAATCTACATTTAATAAAACTATGATTAATTTATGGTTTTGCAGCATCAAAACTGTTTAAACTGAAGCCCTCAGAAAATTGAATCGGCAACTGGAATTGCTAAATATTTAACGATGCACAACACTTTTATTTATGTGTATGTGTGTGTGTGTGTCTGTGCACACGTGGAAGAGCCCTTCCCTGGCTATTTTACTGAACCTCAAGGTTAAAGTTTGCTATGAATCTCAATAATCAATAAAGCAGAGATGTGAAAACTTGAGATGGGGATCAAATTCGCATTCAAGTCATTAGTTTTGAGGTGACCTCAGTGACACCTCCCACCAGGGGAGGCCACAGAGAGAGCAATTAGCTGCATGGACTGACCGTTTACACAAGCACTACACTATTTGCACCCCAAATACACACAGACAAATTGCACACACACACACGCAGACACCTGAAACACACAGAAAAATTAAGTGAAACCAAAGACAGATTTCTCTTTAACTTCAAATTTCTGGAAATACAAAAACAGCAAGCAGAGAGCAAACGGCAGCACACATGTGGCCACACACCATATGTTTACTTCAGACAAATATAAGATATGCAGCATATCTGACTCAGTAGAGATTTATGACTAAACACTGCAAAAATGTTCCACATTAAAGAGGATCCGCAGAGGACTGTGGATTGCTCAACAATCAATTCTTCTTAATGGCTTATGGTGGAACAGTAGTCCATATTCTGACATCTGGGTTTTTTACAACCTGTTTTAGTGTCTTCATGAGTTGTGACATTAGTCTTCAATCTAAGATCTCGTGTCCTTCACTGTCTTACTTTCTTGACCCTTTTATACTGGCTTCACAACTTAAGGCAAGACATTAGTCCATAATCTAACTCTCTCTCTCAATCTCTCCCTCTCAGTGCCTTCATGCGAGCTTCAAAGCCCATCATACAACATCGGGCCTGTAATCACAGATCTGCGATCAGATTACCCTGCTCTTGCAGCTAACCTTTAACATTAGAAAGACGAAAACCCGGCTAGCCCTGAATCAGTGGTTGGGGGTAGAGCTGGGCCCTGCCTGGCCCTCATAAAAGCTTCATAAGGCTTCATAGGGGCTTCCTTTGGCTTTGTTGGAGGATTCGTAGCAGGCTAAGGTGTTCCCGTGAGACATCCCAAAGCCTCCCAAGACTCTTTCTCTCTCTTTCTGAAGTTTCATGGGCTTGCAACACTGCTTTTGGGTATAAGCCAAAAGGTGCAGGCATACAGCCGCACACCGTCATGCACACAAATACACCACAAGAAAAAAAAAAAAACGTATGCACACAACAGCGAACGCTCACAAAGACAAAGACTAAGACACACACACACACACACGAAAATCTAAAACTCTCACACACACTTACACCCCAACACACTCCCCTCTTGCTCTCTCCTCTCCGCTTTATTTACAATCCTCTGGCAGCGGTACAAGGGCCCGGGGCTATAACACACGGCACCTAATGCTCAAACTGCCAGGTAATCTCATGTCTGACATCCCCCTTTGATAGAAACTGATCAATAGACTCTTGTAAAG
>JAQNCA010000015.1:12189991-12200179 GCA_029783725.1 Acanthurus tractus
GTTCCAAGCCCAACCTTTAAGGCTCAACAAACCTCCCAAACTGCTGCTTACCTCCCACCGTCGCCCACCTTTCTTTAAACCTAACATCCTTTTTTGCCCCCCCCCCCCCGAACGCCCTCCTCCCCCTTTTAGTCCATTTCAAATAATATGCATTTTGAATTCTTTTACCCAGTGTGCTTTATAGGTGAACCACAAGCGCACACTTTTTTTCTGAACAGCGGTCCAAGTAGAGCCGCCGGAGACGCACTAAGCTGGAGAATGATTGGACGACACACACATTGAACAAACACAAACATACATTGTGTTTTCATTGCTGCATCTTATGAGCACATGGAATTGAAACCGAGTAACAAAACAATCTGTCCTGCTACATCAAAGAGAAACAAAAAAGTCTCAATACTTATTACTATTGTTTTTTCTTGTCTTGTGCTCGATTTATTTGTTTTGAAAGGTCTTCATGCATATTTGAGTCATTGATCAGCTTCCACTGATGCAGTCAGAATCAAATGTTTGAAAAATGACGGTGACGGGCCAGAGCGGGGCCTCGCAAACTTTTTCTGGCATGCTCTTCTTCAGAAGCTGAGAAATGTTTCTGCCCCCCTACCAACCCACCATTTTTAGAAATCATTAACAATGACAGGGAGGCAATTAGAAAAAAAAGTGTTGAATTTTCCAAATCCAAGCTGAATTTTAGCCTCATAATTCAAGAACCACAAGGTCAGAGAAACCTATCAAATACTATTATGACATCATCCATTACATGACGGTGTTGGTTTAATATGAGGAAGTTGTCCATCATCCACAAATAAAACTAAGATGCAACGACCAACTTTTGTAGCAAAAAGCACCCAGTCTGTTGTAATAGAATAGAAACTGTTTCACATTGTATCCCTCTTTATCTTAACTTTCCCCCACTTCAACATCCTTCAACCTCTCTGCCTTTTATATGTCCCTCACACAAAATCCATCCACCTGTCTTCTTCCTTTCTGCTTCCACTGTGTGCATGTGTGTGTATGGAATGAAACAATTTGCCACTGAACAGGAGTGAAACGTACGTAGGCTGATAAATTCAAAGTCTAAAGTTGAGGGAGGTGTGTGTTGCAGCTCTTGCAGCATGCACATGCAGTTCATCTCTTTGAGTGCTGATGCAGAAAGTTTAAAGTTCATACCTTTTATAAAATTTCCCTTTTTTTTGGGACTAATTGAAAATCGCAATTCAGCAATGTGTAGAAACAGAGACATCATCAGCCTTCATACAGTCATACAGGAATGCAGAATTGAGCTTGTTCAACACTTGCCCTGTTCACCCTATTTGGCAGCCAGAGACAACTACCTCCTCCTAAAGATGAAGAAGTGTGAATATGTATGCGTCTCGCTCGTCCCGCAGGGCTTTCAATTTAGCAAAATACATCGAGTTGCCCTCCTTTTCTGTGAGTATTCACACTCACTGAGCTCAGAGCTGACAATGCTATAGACGCTGCAAGTACCTTAAACTTTGACTGATTTTGTTAAACACATCTCTCTTGATCAGGTTTGAATTCAGCATCCTGTCTCTGTTAAAAGAGAAATCCTCCTCTTGTGTCTTTGGGTAAACCCTTGAGGTGGCAGACGACTGCACAAGGGCTGATATTTTCTCAGACAGTTCAGAGTCGCAACGTTCAATTAGTCAAAACAAAACAAAGAAGTATCAAGTTCAAACTCTCTTTATATCAGTTGAGCTGCACATGCTCATGCTGAGAGCTGTGAGACTCATTTCCTTCAACCTTAGGAAACAATTTTATCAACCACCCTTTGCAGACCCTCAAGGCATTGATCTTTTAAATAAAGAAATATCAGCCCCTACTATGAATGATAAAGTTCTGGAAGGCCCGAGTGGTTGGCCTCTATAACCAGGGCTCAAGTAAAAACAGTGCCTCTCCTCCTCTACTCCATCCCACTTCCAAGCTGTTTTAGAAAATTAGATCTGAAAAAAGTGAGTGGACTACTCACTTTCTCCAGAAATGGCAAACCGCTTTCCTATTCTCATGAGCAACAAAGCCTGAGTGAGAGGGGGAGAGTGTAAAAGGGAGAATGAATCAGCAGAGTACATTTCAGATGAGGGAGAGGGTGTTGACAGTATTTGTTCAGCTGTGCTAATGTTAGGACATTTAGAGCTGCTGAGGAAAATACTTAACACAAAGTTCTTTCAGTTTCACTTACATTCAAGTGGGAGAAGGCACATTCACTGTTTCACACACACCTACGACTACCACTGTCCATGCAATGATGGACTGAAGTGTGCACGAGTGAATGCAAAGCTTAAGTGTGCGTGTGTGTGTGTGTGTGTGTGTCAGTGTGTGTGGGTGTGTATGAGAGAGCGCTTGTAATAGATCAGAGACAGAGCAGTTTCGGCGCATAAAACAGGGCCAGATGTGGAGCAGAAACCAGATCCCCTGACACAGTGTAATAGTCCATCCGCCGACTTAACCAATCCAAACACGAGAGACGCGACCTCACACACACACGTACACATGTGCGCACACACTCGAGCTAATTCAACAAACAAACATTTGTTGCACAGTTGTTGAGTGTCTGACAACAGCTTATCCTCAGAGAAACGTGACGTCCCGATGCAACAGTCTGCTTCCATTATGCAGGACGACAACTGAATTAACTTTTGCTAAGTGAATCACGAGAGGTCAAAAATATGGTCTGAAATTTTTAATTAAAATGTCTTTTATTACTCAAGCTCATTTGAACTCACATAATATGAGCTAAAAAGCGTGTAGTCTTTTAAATGTGCATTCTATAAAGGGAGAGACCGATGCGACAATAGCCTCAGTGATAGCCAACAAAATCGGTAAAAAAATCCTGAAATGAGTATTGTCTGTGAAGAGGCTTGCCAGTGAAAAGGACTGAAACTCATGTGGACCTCTTTTTTTTAACAAACCCGAGCCCTTGAAATTCACCAGTGGCTTGATAAAAAGTATCTTTCCAGCCCGGTAAATTGAAGGTTAAATACAAACCACTAAGCACTAACGTACGCTTCTGGTATATGAGAGAGAGAGAGAGGTCAGCGGACAAAAAGCAACATAACATGAACATTAATCACACAAGACTTTTCAGTTTTGCCTTAAAATTCTATTTTAGCAGAGTAATCCCAATTTCGTCGGGTCTGTCTTCATCAAAAGTGTGTGTTTTTAATAAGGCTCTAAATATCAGAACATCCCATTACCTATTATCTAAAACCTTATTATCAGCCCCATTGTAGAAATAGACAATGCCTGTCACAGTGAATATTACATTTGAAAATTGAATATTTAAATGAATCCCTCACCTTTGCGTCCCTTCTTATCAGCCCCATTGTGGGAAAAGACAATGCATTACATTATAGTGAATATTATATTTCATCTCCATCCTGTGGGAAATGTGTATTTTCAGTTTAAACATTTTTTTCCCCCTCCTGACACTGTCCACTTTGTTTGAAGACGTTTCTTGACCTTGTAGGCTCGTTCGCTGGCTAATAATGTATTAACAGAGCAAGGCCGACAACAGAGAAGACACATGTCTCGATTTAAGTGTAACAACAACATGACAAAATTGGACAGGCGAGGTTTTGAAAGAATTTATACAATTTGATGTTTGAATGAAGACCTTGAAGAACAAACCAATCACCTTCTTTTGAGTGGTGCGCCGCATGTGTGTCAGTTCCTGCTGCAGATGCTCCATTCCTCTGTTGGCATTCTGCAACTGGTCCTCAATCTGCTGCCTCTGCTGCCTTTCTGTGTTCAGACTGCTTTTAGTTTGATCCAAGGATTCACTGATGTCACTCAACATGCACTGGCTTGTTTGTAACTGAGGGATGAGCAGAGATTGAGATGAAGAGTTAAGTAGAGTGTGGTTAGGTTTGAAGCTTGTCCAAAGGCTGGTGGAGGGACAGTCTCACAGAGGCAGACAACTGAGGAAAGAGCTGAGAGGGAGTCAACCAACGAGACAGAAGCAGGAGAAGAAGATGAAAGCATAATTTAGAGACGTTTCCTGCGCTCGGTCTCCATAGCAGTGAAAAGGAGCATCATAAAAGCTTTGTGCCAAGCTGGGGAACCCTACAGTTACTGCTTTGACTCAGGACTAATAAAACTGCTTGACCACACATAAAGTCACAATAACTGTAGACCAGCTCTTCTTGAATCTTGAGACAAGGCTCATAGAGAGCTGTCACCCTTTTTCTGTCCGTCCCTGTCAGACAAGAGACACAATATGGTTTAATTAACACAGGGCCTTAAAAGAAAACACCTATTCACCATCAATCTACCTCAAGTGCAACTGCGCTGATATTAAATGTGTTGTGTACTTCTTGTTTTCATAAAATAGTTTGTATTCTACATAAATAACCTTTAGATCAGTGAAAGAAAAAGGAAAAAAAGGACTATTTTCCACCACACTCAACCCTGTGACACTAAATATGCAAAACGAGCCCCGAACACTTGAAGATAAAAATTGGTAAAATGATCACAGTTAAACTGCTGTCACCTCCAGAAAACACAGATGATGTCAATAAGGTAACAGGGAAATTAAGTTAGTGTTAGAAAAGTAAGGGCATGAAGTCGGCATCTCAGAGAGAGTTTCAAGTGTTCCCAAGTCAAGTGACTAACATGCTTTCATGTTGAATACACTTTGTGTAGTTTGCAGCTGCACCACTAAAACACTAGTAATGAATGAGTTGGTTTGGTCAAGGACACAGTAAATGGGTCAATTTAAGCCCAAAACACATCAGTGCCAAGCGCCACTCTGATATACCTAGAGGGGTGAGAGGAGGGTGAAAAGAAAGAGAGAGAAAGAAATACAGCAGGAGACAGAGAAAAGGAGAGAACTCTAAGAAACAGAGGAAAAGGACAACGGGAGAAACCTAAAGGCCATTCCATTCATCATGCGTATGACTCTTTAATGTTCCCATACATTACCACTGGTTCTCACTGGGATGCGAGCGAGATTGGACGAAGGAGATGAGAGAGAGAAAGAAAGAAACAAAGAATGATCTGAGGAAAACTAATGAGTGGACAAAAGAAGGAAACAAAAAAAAAATCATTTAACCCCTCCCCCACTCTTGGTCCCTCTCTTTGCTAAGTGATATTCATAAGAACATGGTTTTTTATTGTACGACGAGCCAACCCTCTGCGGAGCTAAGATGGTGGCGATGAGTTATTAAATATGGAGAGAGGGCGAGAGAGGGAAGGCAAGAGGAGGAGGAGGGGAAGAAGGACGGATGATTAACTGTGAAGGAAGTAAAAAATGAGGAGAATTCCCAGATGTACCTGACTGGATTTGATTTAGAGAACGTTGCCCAATTCTGTTCCTTATTTAAGGAGAGCTCCCCTCGTAGCATGTGTTCATGTGTGTGTGTGTGCTCATACGTGTGTGGGTGTGTGTGTGTGTGTGTGTGTGTGTGTGTGTTACCTACTTTGCTCTGCAGTGAAGCCAGGCTTTCTTTGAGCTGTGTATTGTCTTGAACCAGCTGTTGTGTGTGTTTCTCCTTCAGAGCCAAGGTTCTCTTCAGAGAGTCCTGTGTGGCTCGCAAACCAACCCCATCCTGGTCCAGGTGCCTCACACACTCCTCTCTCTCTTTGATCTAGTACACACACACACATGGACAACAGAACAGTCTGTGCTAAATATAGAGAGATACAACAAACTAGTTTTTATTAACAAGTAATTAGCTGGTTATTTTTGTGATTGATCAATTTTATTATTTATTTAGTTTGTAAAAATGTCAAAAATTATAAAAGCAGCTCATCACAGTTTCTCAGAGCCCTGATGCCTTTGGTCTCTCATGTGCAACGGACCTCCAGAGTCCTGACTGATTTCTGTGGGAAGCCTGTAAAATGATGTTGATGCCAGATGTGCTTACGACAGTTTAATGTGAAAACCATACCTTTATCAAGTTTAGTGGGAGGTCCTTTAATGTCTGATGTTTTCTTTGATAAATATTCAAACTCAAGTGAAACCACTGTTTTTTTTTTGTTTTTTTCTTTAATTCATAGCAGAATGAAAAACTGACCCATCACTGTTGGTCTGATCAACCTGGAAAAAAAAACACACTGACAATATCATAACTTCTTTAATAAGACAAAACACGTAGGCATATTTAAACAAAACAACAGTGGTGGTGTGTTGCTGTACATAAGTGAGTGCTTGAGCAATTACTGGGGAAAAGGGACTGATTATTTCTCAGGGAGCAGACAGTGGATGAACTCCTCACCCCATGCGTGAGTGGACCCGCGGTTCAGAACCCCTTGCCAAATCAAAGATCCCTTTCATTAGCAGTGTGTTAAATGAACCCTGTGTTAGATTAGTAAGGAGGCTCCGCAGACAGCCGGCACGGACACACTCTCATTCACATTTACACACACACACACACACGCATACATTCAACACAAGCACAGACCCTTACACATGAGACTGGTGTGATTAAGTTTTATAGTGACAGACGGAGCACATGCAGATGCGCGTAAATACACACAACATAGATCACACATACACAGCAGGTACGGACAGAGCAGCATCCTTCTCTCTCAAGCTCTCATCATCACCTCCTGTAACAGCAGACTGGTTCTGGACTTATGCCTTGGCACTGACACAGCCCACCTCTGCCTCCTTCAGTGAGCTCTCCACACGATCCAGTATATCATCCAACCTATTGTAACAGCAAGCCAAAGGTGGTCTTTTATGCAGTTAACTCATCTACAGCATGGCTAATGGATGGTAACAGTTATAAGCAATGGGGCTGCCAGTATTGCGACACTGAATTAAAATTACTCTTTTATCTGGATATTTCACCAATTCTAGTGTGACTATTGGGAAATTAAATAAGTTTTACAAAACTGAGGCAATAATGTGTTAATTATAGGGCTTCTGCCAAGTTCAACATCTTACATAAGTGGGCAAAAGTTTGTCTTCTTTTGTGTTAACAGATCTATAGTTCAAGAGGGATTCAGATGAAAAATGGTTATGGTGCAAAAGAGCACATTTTCTATGCATTTTTAAGATTATTACCACCAATGTAAAATCAAGTTAGAGTGAAGACACCACCTAAAATTCAGCTACTGTAACTGTTTTACTGTACTTACTTATGACTGCACTTCATGCTATTAGACACAAAGGATATATCAGTTGTAACAGACATAGGCATTATATAAGATCTCCCTATAATTGCAACCATCAATTAATATCAGTGTGTTTTGAACATGTGTGCATAGCATAGACTTGAGCATTACAAAAATAATACAAAAAGTAAGATACTTGCAGGGTCAAAGGTGCTGCCAGTTCCAAGCTCATTAAGTGTGAATGCTCACAAGGAAACAGAGCAACTCTGTGTATTATACTAGCATGTAAACAATGCAAGAATACCTTAGATTGACATAAAAGAGAGGGTCGAATCAGGGTTCCCGTAAAGTCAGAATGCTGATCATTCAGCATTTTCATAGTTAAAGTTTATCTGAGGCCTGAGCATTTATAAATAATTATCCATGTCAGATTTTTATGATTTATTATGACAATCTTTAATCTGCAACTTTTTGCACTTAAAATCTAGGATGTTCAGATAGTAAACACCAACAAAAAACATTCAGACACATTCTGTTTCTCACTGGTCTACACATAATGTATCTCAAAAATCACATTTTTGTGTGTGATGGTTGGAACGTATTTCACGTGAAACTCGTATCCTGCTGCGTCAGAACAGTATATCAAACTCAAGGTCCTAACCATGATGTGGTCAATGAAATCTATCCATGCGGCAGCCAGTTAAAAATCACAGCGCTTGTTAAAATCCCTCCTCTGTTTTTATGGCACCGACTTTCAGAAACTCCTTAATATTGTTACATAATTAATACATTACAGTTATTTTTCTCATCCCCAAATCTGCCACCATCAGAGACGATTAAAGATTCCCATGTGGTCTGTGTAAAGTCTTAATTCTTCAGTGGGCGAGTACAGAACCTTGGCTGGGAGTCCCGCAGAAAGGATATCAGATTTGTGATTTTATTTCAAATTAGAGCTTAAGCCCTGGACTTTCATATTAGTAGAGTCCCTGTTGAGAGATAGACCTCAATCTGATCAAGTCTCATTACTTTAGCAATTAAAGTTTCACCCCTGGGGTCTTTCCCTTTAACTCCTGCCCCCCACCTCTTTCTCCTCCTGCCTCCTTTCTTTTATTCTCTCCTCCCAGCCATCATATGTTTTTGCCACCGAGGTGGAGAAGAGGAGAAAGGGAGAGTGGCTTGCGAAAATCCTTGATTGACCAAAGTCTGTCCTCCATCAAGGATTACGAATAGAAATGGAACATTTGAGGACAAAGAAAGGAGGGGTGAGGTGGGAAGAGACTGAAAGGAAAAAAAAAAAGAGAGATTGAGTGTGAGTTGCAGAGTTATGGGCACAGAGTGAGAGAGAGAGGGTGGCTAATATAATTGAATTAAAAAGATGGAGCGGGGCCATTTCTAAGCAGGTGGGAGTGTGGAGTGAGAAAGAGCAGGCGAGATATTAACTTCTAATAAAAGAGAGATTAGAAAGTGGCTAGGAGGACTGCTCTGTCTTTACCTGTGGGAGTGACGGCCCCCACATAACCTTTCACTGCAATATGCACACTGATATTAGCCGCTATATTCTGAGTATACCACACACTGATGGACAAACGCATATACACGAGCGTCCGTGCACATTCTTGTGTCTCTGCACATTTTTACCGACCACACATTCAGGGTATACATATATACATTTTTATATATACATATATATATATATATATATATATATATGTAGAAATATCTATATCTCTATATACACACACATATATATATAAAGAAATATGTGATGATGTGATGTGATGATAAACGCACACACACAGTCATGACAGCAGTGTGACAGCAATGCATTATCAGCTCTCATTCAAAGGGCGGCAGCCATCAGATAATGAAGACGCAGCTCTTTTGGAAGCCGCTGCTATACAGACAATTAATTAACTAATTGGTCTAACGAGCTTGTTAAATCCACGCTTTTTTGGCAGCCAGTGTGAATACATTAACAAGGCTAATTCAATTAAACAGGTGCAGATTTCACAGCTGCCTCTCTCATGGGTGCACACACACACACACACACACACGCAAACCCACACATACACACACACACACACACAAATCCTACAGGTGTTGTGTACATGTTCACTCCATTTGACTCTGATGTCTTTCTCAGTGAAACCTTGGCATCCGATCAAAAGCATAATGATATGCAGATCAAGTGGTGTGTGCTTGTGTGTTTGTGTGTATTTATGTCAGTACTTGTGCCTCAATGGGCCGTGTGCCTTTGAATCAAAAGTACAGCTCAATAAGCTCCAGCAGCATTGGTAATTGAATAATTGAAAGGGTACAAAATAAGTGGGTGGAAAACCGGCTGAAGCTCTATAAGAGTAAAGCTAAGGTAGCTTAAAGAATCCTTAAGGTTAAGTTTACGCTAGCTAAAGCTTTACAATTGTGTAGCTTTTTAGGGTTTTTATAAAATGTATGTACTCTGTCAGAATCTGCAACATTTGGCATTAAAGAAAAGCGTTTGAAGCATGCTTTTGAGTATACTTGCACTCTCACCTTTTGTCTCATTTCATTCAGCTCTTCTGTTAGTCAGTTAATCTTTGTCTCTTTCTCCTCCATCCTTTTATTAAATGAGGTGCCAAGCTTGTTCCTCAAAGACACCATTTTGGCCTTGGCCTGGAACACAGTCAGTGGTATATTTTCATTCACTGTCATAAACTGTAGACAAACTTATGGAATTTTTTAAAAGTTTTGCTTGTGTATTCTCTTCACGCAAGGATATTGCTAAACTAGTTACAAATAACATTGCATGGAGTAAACCTGATAAAAAGACACAATCTCACTAAAATTGCATATGACTGAGATTTTTTACCATAATTTTCAATAGTATACATATGAACCGGCAGTACTCACTCAGATTATACCTAAACACACGCAAGCATAAATTATACTAGTGTCTTTACAACAAACAAACATAGAAAAGTACCAGTTTTGGTGACACGTTTGAAGGGCATGTTTGAAGGTGAAGGTCTTGTAAATCAGGCGTGTAATTTGTGTCTCTTTTGTGGAAGTGGTGTGCAGGGCAATTTGGTGGGTTTGGTTTGTTATGGCAACAGCTACAGCAGAAGCCCC
>JAQNCA010000015.1:12208879-12222367 GCA_029783725.1 Acanthurus tractus
GGGTGGGTGGGGGGTGGTGTGTGTGTGTGTGTGGGTGTGTGTTGGTGTGTGGGGGGGGGGGGGGGGGCCCCCCCGTGTATGTGTGTGTATAAATATGTCCTGTTAAATTTTTGGTCTCTTTGACTGACACATAGCTGCATGCACTGCATATTAAACTCCCATTCAGATTTATGGTTATAGGGCTGGTGCAGTCTATCTGAATTCCATCTATTACATGATATGAGACTAAATACTGTTTTACGAGATGTTTCGTAAATGCTGGCTTTTTTGGTTTTAAAGGCCAATGATTTTTTTTTTCCCTGAATTTCTTAATTTATCAAACTGTTTTAGCTGTATTTATATTTGACTTTTCCCTCTCAGTCATTATATCAATGTTACCAAAGATTTTAATCAAAAAATGTCATCATGTTGTTAGTTTGTAAAGCACCAGTGATTATCCCTGCAATATTTTTTCAACATTGATAACAATAGATTAGGTCAAAAATATTTTGATATTTGATTCTGTCCATATAATTTAGCTCTGATTTAATTTAGATTTTATTTACAGGTGTTTGGCATTAGGAATAGTTTTATTTTTGAATTCGATTATTCACTCCTGGTTCATTATCATGATCATTTGCTGGAGGTACTGCTGATGTATATGTTTAACTCTGACATTAATTTCCCCATTGGATTTGGTTTAAGCCAGATGATAAGATCAAACTACACTGACCCCCATGGGGGAACAGGGACTTCGGAGGCCAGATGAGACCAGATGATGATTTTTCATTTCATTTGTAATTGTTTTCGGGCTGTTGAGTCAGTTTTCAAGCCGAGGGTGAGAGCAGAGCCTCAGCTAAATGAATGTAAGGACAGCAGTTACACACATGAATGCAGTGAACGTTTTATGTCCTGGGTTTTCATCTCCTCCCTCAAGTAAAATTCCCTTTTCTGTCATTTTATCTGTCTCCTGCTGACCTTCAGCCACATAGAAACAAAGCAAGACAGCAAATGGATCGATAATATGAAACATTTTTTAAGATTGATCATGTTATTATTCCTTTATAGCCTTTCTTGAAGCATAATTAGATGCAAGGAGATTATTTTTACACTGTATGTTTATGTTAAATTTTTAGAACCCATTGCAGTTGATGAAACAACAATAGGTCCTAAAGCTACAATAAAGAAAAAAAGCTAGTATCACAGTGTGATTTTTTTGAGTACCAAAAGAAAAAGGTTTGCGATGCACTAACAGTCAGGTTCTTTTTCTCTCTGTCTCTCTTTCACACACACCCACACAGATCGACCAGGACAGGCCAGGGATGAGCACACCCCATCTGATCTGTGGCCCGTTCATTCATTAGACCCATGCTCTCCCCTATTGATTTCAGCTTAAATAATGAGAAAGCTTATCCAAAAATCTTTAGCATTTGGGCTCCAACTTAAGGGAATCGATGGGGCCATTTCCCATTTTGAACAGCACATAAGCAGGGGTTTTATGTACGGTGAACGGGACAAATCCCGATGCTGATAAATCAATAGGCCTTTTTGTCAATGGACAGGCATGCTTGCACATACACATACATGCATACATGGACACACATGGCAGACAAATGGTATTTTTGAGGCAATTAAAGTGAGCTGTAAACATATGAAGGCCAATCAATTGGTCAGTGAGGTCTATTATCAAGGCTTTAACACTGATTTAGAAGGGGCTTTAAGCAGCCAGCGGCTTTAAGTGCGGTACAGTCACTTATGCAGATCAGCAGTAGCTACAGACCTGCACAGATCAGTGCTGCACTGTGCTAAGCTGCTCACACAACAAGATAGGGTCCATACATATCACCAGAACAGAGCCTTAAAACTGCTGCGTTCAGGGAAAGAGGATGACTTTTCAAATTGTTTGCAAATGCAGATGACAAGTGACAATGTGCTTCTAATGGGCTTAAAAAAAACTAGTTTTGTTCATTAGCTTATGGACGTTTACAATTTTATTATTTAACCAAGTCTGATTTTTAAAAAAAAAAGAAAAAAAACTTTTGCTAATATTGGAGCAAAACATTTACAAAGATATGTTTTGCTGCTTATCAAATCTTTGCAAACAAACAACGTTCTCACAAATGGCGCCAATATTAATTCCCTCTTAGCCGTAGGTGTAGTTGAAGATTTGTATCATATATTTTCTCCATAATTCATAAAACAAATTGCAGTTTGCATCTAGGTGAAATAAGGAGAGGGGAGGGGAGGAGCTGTGCGGTGGACAATTCTACTTTAGCCGGGCTAGTAAAGCTTGTTAGGAGGAAAACGAATACATCAGCGCTGTCCACCCTCCAGGCTCGCCCCCCCCCACTGCTTCCACTTTGCTAAAGGTGAGACACATGCGTTAGCAAAGCTAACCTACAGACAACATTTCCCTGAGGTAATTGGTTCCGCATTAATATTCATTTGATTCTGTATTCAGCGGCTATGACAAGCCCCTCTGCTTTGATGCTCTGTTCCTGGGTCTCCTCGCCCACCACACAATGTTAACCCCACTTTTTCCTGCTATCCAAAATACCACAGTGATAGAAATCTTAGCTAAAACCTTTTCTGTCTCTTACTGCTTTGGTTTCGTCTCTGGTTTCTCTCATTTTGACGACAACGTGCCCCGTTTTTTCGCTCCACTGTTTCAGTCCGGTTGATCTGGTGCGTGTGCATGTGTGTTGCTGAGGCATGACATTTCAATTGTGCGTCCAATCAAATTGGCAGAGAGGCAGTGAGGAAGGTTAGGGAGTGATGAGGGGTGCGGGGGTGTTCTGAGGGCTGCAGACCAACCGTTACCATGGTGAACCACTTCTGTCAAAACCACCAAGGTCACAACTGCTGACCTACAGTGTTATGGGACTCCTGAATAGCGTACTGTATATGGACATGAGGACTTCTCTCATTCTGTCTTTGTTTCTTTGTCCTTTTTTCTGTCTTGATTTTTTTCGTTTTCTTTCTTTACAGAAGTCCCCTCTTGTTTTCAATTTTGCTTTTCTCCTTTTACTGTCTTTTTTCCCTCCTAACAGCTTTCTTTATCTCTCTCTTAGTCTGTTTTTCTTTCCATGTATCACCACATTTCCTTCATTTGGCCTTTTTTTTTTTCTTTCATATTTAAAATTGAATAATTGTCCCATTATGAGACCTGTGGTGTTGCTGAATCCATTATGTATGGCCTGTGCTGGCAGTCAGTCTGAACACGGCCTGTTTTGAGTCATTATAATTCAGTTTGCTAACACACAGCCATTGTGCTAGAGTGGGGTTAGGGGAGATGGTATGATAAAATATTGAGGGCGAGCAAGGCAGCTGCAGATGCTAGCTGTCATGTGTGAGCGAATGAATGTTATGACAAGCATGTTTAAACATTCATGCGGGGAGGAGAGTTTAGGAGGGCTTTTCATTAACACCAATATGTCTCCGTCTCCCTGGTGCAGACGCTGCTGGTGTAAGCATGACAACAACAGGGAGGAGAGGAATTAACATGTTGAGAGGAAACTGTCACAGACGCACACATGAAGAGAGGTAAAAACACTCGATCCTGTGCACGAGCGCACATGAACGTACACATCAGCTGAGTACTCCTCACTACCTTACATCTAAGATGAAAAGTCCTAAGTGAAATTGACACTCTGCTTTCGAACTCAAACAGACAGCAAAACAACTTTCTCTGGTTTACTCGAACAACTATCTGAAAGTGTAACATCGTGTTCTGAGCTGATCAAATAGCTCACAGTAGAACTGAGCAACACATTGAAATAGAAGGAGTGCAATGGGTTCTCACATCAACTACAACAATGACACAATAGAAATGATTTTTCAAAGGAAGACTAGGAATGTGGGTGTTTCTAGGCCAAACTTACATCACCCACCACGCTGTTAGGTTGTCAGGAGATTTGACCTGGTAGCAACAGTGCAATCTTTTGACAGTTTCTGAAGACTAAAGAGAAGAATAGCTATTTGTGGCATTTGTTGGGAGCAGAGCAAAGGACAATCTGTTTACATAACCTTGACGAAGCTAGATGAAGACACACTTTAACAGGTCGGGGGTTGAAATAACAGTGCTGTGGTAAATGGATGTACACTGTGTCCTTGTAAACAGTGTTCATACTCTTTTAATGTCTTACCTAAGCCCTGTCAACACATCAGAGGTATGTCTTTCTGTTGCTTTTCATGAAAAGCACATGGCATGCACATTACAGTAGAGTAGTAACAGAGCTCGAGCTCATTATTTTGCAACTGTGGCATGTTATTACGCTTTATCTTACTAAAGTTCCATCAAATGGAGTGCAAAATCAATACTTATGTTGATGATCAAATCAAGGCAAAGGAGAAAAAAAGGAGCATCAAGTATTCTCAACATAAGTGGCTTTGACTTGCAAAATGTCTTTGCATAACATGAGCTTTAGGTAATGTCATAAATGGCTTTAAATGCTGCAAGGTGCATTAAAAATATGCACAGTCATCTGTTTTACCTACATCTTAATGCAAACATTTTGGATTAATCTAGTTTTCACTGGTCAAGCAATCCCATTTTGATATTCAAATTTAGTGTGCACGCGTGACAGTGCATGTTCGCGTAAGACTGATCTAATCAGTCTTAAATCAGTTAATAAGCCAAGGACACAGAGGAGATGATTCAGCTGATGTGTGCATGAGCTAATATTAGCATCTCACCTCCATTAAAAGACCCGCACTGTACAGAGTAGCATCCAGTGTTTGGTCTTCCCATTACAGAAGTGCAAGCTTTGGACGTCAAGCACTGCTGTTTAACTGAGAATTCCATTAGCACATTAGCAAAGGTGCCATGACCTAATGCTAATGCTGGGCTCAGCATCTAATACCTTTTTTTTTTTTTTCAAACACCTTAAGGCAATTTGGAGGTTAGTCCTGAAACTTTTCAAATACAAAATTAAAACTAGGACAGCACTCAAATTTAATATTTTTCATATTGCCACATGGACGTGCCTTGGACACCTTTGCATGTATTCTGGCAATTTCACTCACAAAACACGACACACTTAAATAAGGGCCTGAAACATGCACATGAATACATCAAGAAATCAAACTGAAGTGCTGTCTTAGTCTTTATTTTGTATTATTTACTTTATTAAGGATCCAGCATTCTGTCTTTGGACTGTAAAATTAGTTGAACGTATTGCGTCCATTTTTACTTAAACTGTTCTTACAAATAAAACTAATTCAACCCAAAGACATGTAGACAGACAGACAGACAGGCAGAAAGCATGTATCTGACAGGTAAAAAAAAAAAAAAAGAGCACTTGCTACTTTTAAGTACTTTTGTCTGAGCTGTGACACAAAATCCAACTCTTATCATCACATAAAACTACTCTGATGCTGCTGTTTTAATAGAAGCTCTCCCACTGTCAGCCATACAGACCAAACCAGAGGAGCAGAAAAGTGCTACTCTGTCAGAACTAATTCTTATCTACAAACTCCACATGATAAACTGCATGCCTAAATGCCGCAAACACAGGCGCATGCCACAGAGGGAAAACAGATGCACACGCGTACACAAATACCCGATACATACAAACACACATTCAAGTGCGCACGCAGAAACTTAAACTGACTGTTAATTAAAAGCTAGAGCATGCAGCTGCGGGGTTAGGGGGTGGGGGGTTGCAACACCACAGATCTGGGAGACTTCCTGTAAGACATAAATCTGTTGTGTTCACTTTCTCTCTCTCTTTCACTCTCTCCCTCTCTCTCTCTCTCTCTCTCTATCTCATGCCTAGGCACAACAAAGACAGTCTTGTCTGGGTGTCTCCCTCTCTTCCCTCTCCTCACCATTCATTAGTAGCACCAGAAGCCATGGTCAGGTTCAAAGAAAATCTACATTCTCTCTCTTTCAGTCACTTATTCATTCCCTCTGTCTCTTTTTTTTCCTGTCTGGTTTGCTCTCACTTTTACCCATTCTCTCCCTCTCTTGCTCTTGCTCTGTCTCTTGCTGTCCCTCTCTCAAACTCTCTCCCTCTCCTCTCTCCCTCAACACTGTCTCTTCCACATGGCCCGGATAATGAGTGGTGAAGCTAAACGAGAGGAAACACGGCTCACTATTAGGATGGGAATGCTGACTGAAGGTTTTAAATAAACGGAGAGAACTTGAGGCCAAATTGTATTTCCAAGGACATAAACTAATGGAACAGGCAGACATTCTCTGAACAAATACACACTCTGTTAAAACTGCCATAATAGTTGTAAAAATATACATGTCCATGTGGATCTAGCTGAGAGACAGGCTGGCAGAAGGCAGCAGAAACGCATATATTCTCACATATGCACGTAGAAACCCTGCTTACATGCATTCAGAAACATCTTTTTTCTTGGTGTGAAAAGCCTATTACTTCCCATTCAAAAGCAGAACAATAAGGACATAAAAAAAACATAAATGCTTGTCTTTGTCAGTGAAAACTAATTAGGCAAATGTGTTTTCTTAAGTGTCTCCGATATGCTCTCAGGCATATAAATCCACTCCCACACATAAACACAAAGAGGAGCCCTCTCTGCATCACTCTATGAGGTTAATTGGGTTATCTAGGCTGATTAGCATAACTAATTAGGAAGCTTGTTAACAGATAAGTATTATTTATTCAATTAGCGCTCTGGGTGTATGTATGAAGCTGTGCATGAGCATAGATCCCCTTCATCACTGGCACAAGTTCAAATGAAAATAAAGCAAAGCTAAGTGGGCATGAAGTGAGACCTGTGGGTGTATTTGTGTGTGTGTGTGTGTGTGTGTGTGTGTGTGTTCAGATCATTTATCTATTCTTAACACACAGATGCTCACCATCAGGTGCCAGACACCCACACCCTCCCACACACACACACACACACACACACGTGCCAAGCTTGCCATGCTGCAGCTCTTAAATCCCTAATCATCATCATTAGGCTGCTGTTTAACATAATTAGCATTGTTAACCAGATGAGCTGAGTCGAGCGCGGCTGTGCCAGTCACAGCGACTGACATATGTCACCTTTCCAGGCTGTTGAAGAGGACACTTGGCCCCATCAGGTGGGTTTATGGCACATTTGCATGTTTTTACTGATTGCTGATGGAGTGTGTAGTAGCTGATATTCAAAGCACATTCTGACGCAATGTGTGCAAAAAAAGAAAAAATAAAAGTCCAAAGGGTTGACTTCCTTTTTTGCAGGCAAACAGCTTGTAAAGTGACACAGCTCTTGAAGTTATATCAGTTAATGGAAACATACTGAACTCATTTCACCAATTTATTCATTCATGTTTGCAAATGCAGATGCTGCCTTTTGTTTGTGATGCTTAACATGCGCTTCAAGCCGACAATAAACACGAAAAAAGCAAATCAACAACACTCCTCTAGTCTTCAGCTCACAAGTGAAAACTCACAAACATACTCCAACACTCACAAATAACCAGAGAGGGAAAATGAAAGAGAGAGAAAGAGAGCGGGAGCGCTACATTTACTGAAATTAAACATTTTCTCATCAGCCTGAGGGTGCAGCAGGCCCACTAATGTATTATTCATCCCCACTTCACAACGGAACATTAATCAATTATGAAGATATGAGGATCTTAAAGTATAGAGGAGAGACGAAGAGCGGCCCGTTCGTATTAATATGCGGCCGCAATCGTGCATCCCCCCCCCCCATCACGCACACCCCCCACCCCCTTGCTCCTCAAATCAATATTTTGCAGATTAATTTGGAGCGGTTGTGGCGAGATGGCAGGATGGAAGGAAGAGGAGGGGGGTGGAGGAGAGTGTCTGAGGTCTGAATTAAGGTGAAGTGTTTTGTTGTTGTTGTTGTTTTTTTTATTTTTATTGTACAAGTCAGTGTAAGTGCGTGTACATGCAGCCGTGTAAATAAGTTGTCTTTGTGCTCTGCTGTAAGTAAACATGCTAATACAGCTCAAATAAGAAACCATCATGCAAAAATGATGGCTCTTAACATTTAACATGTCATTAACTTTATTGCTTTAGTTGTGTATTAATTGTGAATGAATTTGTTCTACACTGTATGATTTTTTTTACTAAAAACGTGATTTTGAGGCACTACTTTCCAAAAAAAGCGTTGTGTCATACACAAGAATTAAAACAAGAGGAAACAGTAAAGCACTGTAATTGTCTTATTTGCAGCAAAGAATACATATAATCACCCGTTACTTGGTCTGGCTAAATACAACAGATCTACTACATTTATATACTTACATCATAATCCAAAAGAGCAGCCTTCTCAGCCCACTTTTTAACAGCTTCAGCATGGGCTTTTCTCTCCTCCTTCATCACTCTTTTCCACCTCTCTTCCTTCTTCTTCTCTTCCTCCACTTTCTTCACCCACTCCTCCTCTATCTCCCTCTTTTCGTGCTCATGCCTCCTTCTCTCCTCTGCTTTTTGACGCTCCTTGTCATGTTTCAGTTCATCCTCTCTTTGCCTCCATTCCTCTTCTTTTCTCTTTAGTTCCTCCTGAAGCCTGGTTGCCTCCTCACACAGGTTTGAGAGCTACAGTCAAGGACGGAAAAATAAAAAAGAGAGAAATGTGCAGGCAGTCACATCTCTTCATTCTATAAAACAAATGAGGTACCAGTCACTTAATCTAAAAACTAATCTGAAATATCAAGAGGCGCATTGCACAGCAGCTTCCTGTTAGAGAGCTGAGGAGGAATTAGGTTAAAAAAAGATGTTCCAAGTGACTAAATGGAAGCAACTGAGCACATTTGGAGGTACATGTGTCCACATAGGAATCCTAATTCATTTGTGGAGAAAACTGGATTTGTGCAAGTACTCATTTTAGAGTCAAGAACTTTTTTACTCAGCTAGATTGATTTGACAGTTACAAGATTTTACATACAATACATGTTTTATAATATATTGCACATTTGTAAAGTTTAAAAAAATAACAGATGGTTCCTAAACTTTAATTTGTGACCTCTTGCACGCAGTTAAGTGTCCAGTTGGGGCAGATGTCATGTATTGAATGATCAATGAACCTCTCACTTGGTTTATTGTAATTAATGAGATACATTTGCAGATATTTTAAAAACAAATCAGAGATGAGAGAAAAGTCCAGAAAATGACAAGGGCTTGCATGTTAAAATTTCCCTTTCTTCTTTGACCTAAGATTAAATCACATCAGGACCCCTAATTATTATCTTGAAACTATTTGAAAGGTGTCTGATCCCCGATTTATAACCATTACAACGTATCAAGAAGCTAAACTAGCTCCACCTTGAGTATCTACAAAAATAAAATACAGAAGTTATGTCATGTATGATTATAAATCTGTCACTGGGGGACAATTAATGGAAATTCTACTTGTACCTCTGATACTTTTGATATTCATTTAGATTATAATTTGTCTGTACTTGCATGAGTAGCATTTTCAGCTGAGGGCTTGCAAACTATTTTTACATATATACCGTACTTGTACTTTTATGCTTCCACCACTGTAACTCATCTACATGTATGTCTCTGCCCACCTGAGCATGTGTGTTGGCCCCCTCTTGTTGCAGCAGCTGAATGTTAGCTTGCAGTTTGGTGATGCAGATGTCTTTCTCAGCGATCTCCTTCATGCTGTCTTTCTGAAGCCGCTGCAGACAAGAGAGCTCGCTCTGCAGGTGCATCGCCCGCTCACTGTCTTCCAACACCTGTGTTATCGCCCAGGCCATGACAGTTGGGGTGTTACAGATTTTTCCTTTCAGTTTGGCCAGCTATCCTTATTCTGTGCTTCATATATGTTGCTGATTATTTCTCTACAAAAATCAAAAATCTTAAGCCCAAGCAAACGCCACTTCATTTACATTCTTATATCAACTATTAATATCCCATTTTTAAATGGAACTCTTTTAATTATGCAAGATTGTAATCCGCCATACATATAATTTATTCAAATGTTTATATTTAGTCCTTTTGGCAATTTATGTTTGAAATCCTGATGTTTTTAACTTATTTATGGTGATTTCAGACTGTAGCGAGAAGATACAGAAGAATAAAAACATTAAAGAATGATAATAGTAAATGGGTTGTATTGAAAAAAACAACTATGTCAGTGATTCTCATATTATTATGGATGAAAAACCTTCTACACTTACACATTTGAAGGAATTAAAAGTATGAACACATCATTTTCATTAAGCACAGTCAGTTGTTTTAATTGTGCCTCGGGCGTTCGATTTTAAGAACTCATTCAGTTCATATAGAAACTCACTTATTGCTAACAAACGTTGATGAAATTCTGTGGTAATCCTTTTTATCAAGTCTGTGTGTTTATGGGTCTGTGCAAGCAGACCCATTCGTGCATCTGCATTGCAGACGTACCAGTTAAACAGAAACACATCCAGGATGAGAAAATATATCAACATTTGTTGAAAATGTAATTAACAGAACAAGCTCTAGTTACTCTACTTGTTTCTCTAAGGCTCTGTAATCACACAAACCACTAATTAGCAGCCGTGCAAATGAGTCAGCTCACAAAGCAGCATAAACAAACAGTAACCAGCCAACACACACATAAACAACCAACAAGCCAGGGTTTACCACAAGCACAAATTTATGCGTGTGTGTGCATGTGTTAGAGTATTTCTGCAAGTCTGTGTGTGTTTACGTGTGTCTTAACCGTAAGCCACAGAAGATAGTAAAACAGCAGTGGGTATAATTTAGTGACACCCTGTAAGAGGTGTGGGAAGGCCGTAAAAAACTCTCCCTTTTAATCCCGGCCGGCGACGTCATGTTTGTTACCCAGGGCTGTGAGATATGCTGGTAATTCATCACACACGCCTCAGCTTCCTGTTAAACCTGGCTGCACATGGAGCGCTTCTAGCACAGCTGCCAAACCAATATCGTAAAAAAAAAAAAGACTTCTCCACCTCTCAGACAAGCTTCTACACAATAACAAGCATGCTGCCGAAAACCCTCTTAACAAGTCATTTAATTGTGTATGCAGTTTTAGAAGTGTGGTGAAATAAAAAAATGTTAAAAAGATAAGATTCAATTTCTTTGTTTGCAATGCAGGTTTACTTATTTTAGGATGCACCTTGTATCCAATTCAGTTCAGCTGAATGAACTTAAACATTAAATTACCTAATTGATAGGCAGCTGTTATCACAAAAGGCTGTTAGAACTAAATATGAAATTGGTCGTGATCCTGTAGTTTAAACTTTGAAATAACCTCAAATCAGGAAAAGTTTATTACCTTTTGTTTTTGCTGGAAATTCTCTCTGAGCTCTTTCTCCAGATCAGAGATGAACGAGTCCTTCTTTTGCAACTGGATTCTTAGATCTTCTAACTCAGCAAGTATATGAACAAAGGAACAAGAGCTATAGTTGAAAAAAAAGGAAGAGAATTAGAGATTATAAAGAATACGGAACAAAAAATTGACAAAAAAGTTGTTGTTATTTCATACACTATAAACTATTTCTTTATAAATTACCAATAAATTCATTCCTACAGAGGTATGTGTATTTAATATGTTACAAATGTGATGTTAAATACAAAGGTTAAAGCGTAATCATCATTTAATGATTCAAATACATTAAATGTTTCCTGAAAAAAAACACAAAAAGGTTCAAACACAGTAAATGTCAATGTTCATCATCGTTTCAAGGCCAGTCTTTACACTGCGTTAAAATGAAATGTTAGACATTAAAAAAAAATCTATCAAAAAACTAACCCTAAATGAACCCTGATGGTTAATTAAAATGTTTCATTGAATTCAATCTAATTTTTAAACATAAAATAAGAAATGAATGCAAAAATCCATCCATTATGTGAACAGCATGTGTATGCAGTTCAATGTGTCATTCATTAAAAAAATCTGATTTAAAAGCAGCAAGAGATGCTGAGCCTGGTAAATTTTGTGCTTGGTGACAGCAACTGAAACTGATATCCAAGTCTGTGTGTGTGTGTGTGTGTGTGTGTTTCCCAGCGGTGAAAATACGTTAACTCTGCCCAGACACCTCTCTGAGTCACCAGTGACAGCTGTCACACACCCAAGATGGAAGGAGAAAAAAAGAGGAAAAAAAAACAGATCACACGCTACTGTGCGGTACTCTTCACAAACACACACACGCACAATTTCATATTTACCAGCAGCCTCATGAGATGAGTTATTCTGATGAAACTTTGCACAGATTAAAAATGTTAAACTCACATTTGATCAAGCGTGTCTACACGTTCGCACCAAGCAGGGAAGGAAAGGCAAGATTTGACAAAAGTGACATGTGAGTGGATAGAGAGCGCTGAGAGTTAGAGTTAAATCTTTCACTTCAGGAAAAAAAAAGTCAAATAGAGTAAAAGCCACAGAGGAGAGTTTGAAAAAAAATGACTTTAGATTATTCTCTGTTTCTTTCTCTACAAGAGAATGAGAGAGTGTGTGTGTTGCTGTGCTACTAATTCAATTTCTGTTCCACTCTAACTACAGTGTTCCTCTCTTATGAAATATCACTTAGCTGAACATTTCACTGAGAAAATATTTTCTTACAATATCTGTATGTAAGCATGATCAGAGGTCTTTATATGTATAAAAAATATGTAGACAAAGACAATCGGTCCCTGAAGATATGCAAAAGTTTCAATCGTCGCCTTTCTCAAGGCAAAACCTTCTACAGCTGCATTGTAACTTAATTTTTCTTTTATATTTGGGCATTTTAGATGTTGGGAAAAAGCTTGGCCTATTTATAAGCATTTTCAAAACTTATTTCCCTGTCAGTTTGGTGGAAAAATACTTAAACCACCCAAATTTCGGGAGAGATTCTTTGGAGATGAATGGTCTGAAATGGGAACAAGTTGAAAATCGAAAAAGAGGGTTTTGAATGAAAAGTGACTGCAGCCAATTTCATCCCAATTTTCACCTGCACAGTTGGGTGGTGGGTTTAATGTGCTGTGTGTGCATGCATATGTGGTCTACAGAAATGCTGAGAAAAGAAACATCATTTTTCCAAAACAGATACACACACACACACACACACACCTAGTAAATATGCAGTCTACAAAGATTAAAAACAGAAAAAGAAAATAAGAACTGTTTGTATTACTCAATGGTACAAAAAGTCTATTTTCTGCACCTTTAATGTATGAACTTAAAGTTAATACAAGATAGAGAATTTTTTGGTTTATTAGCTTCTTTTGGGAAAATTAATACAAATATATTATGATCTGCAAGTAGTCAAAATGCAAATATATTCATGCCATACAAGGTGTGTACACACATGCATGTGTATGTATATTATGTTGTGATTATGCATGTAACAAATGAGGATATATGATTTACTGTATCTCCACATGTAATAAAGTCCTTGTTCTTAACAAATGACACAACATCCAACCAGCAGATGAACAGGAAATTCCTATTTAGAGCCAAAAGTGTTGTTATGATTACTGTGTGGACAGAGAGCAGGGCGAGTGAATATGACTGAGGAGTGTGTGTGTGTGTGTGTGTGAGTGTGTGTGTGTATCACTGTAAGTGTGTGTGATATTAAAGCAGGCTCTCGATATC